>OY735202.1:50584780-50822280 GCA_963457665.1 Thysanoteuthis rhombus
TAACCAATAAAATTGCTGCTGCAACAACATCTAGCACTACTAAGAGATTATTACGTCTATTAATAGTTTCGTCACTTGCCTACACACAATACACTATAATATGTGTGTTTTAAGTGAACTCACGCTTGTCTTTTGTCTTATTTATCTTCCATCTTGATCCAATCACAACTCATCCATGTACTGTCCATCGACATATAAGAGAGGGAACGAGAGAGAGAGAGAGAGAGAGAGAAAGAGAGGGTCTGGCTTGTATTCACTATTATATGTGTAAGTCAATAATGCTTGCACTAAATCCTGATCGCTGACGATTCCTGTTTACTCAGTTTTTAATGTAGAGATTGGGTGCCTAAACCTGCCAAGACGAAATTTAGGCCCTAGATTGCAAACTTCGGTTTTTAATCATTGAACTTTCCCCTATTGTTTGATTAGAGCAGAAAATTACTAAAATCAAGTGCAGGGTTGGAATAGCAGTAAAGTCAGTGGGCGGTAAAATGACAAGCCAAAATATTACATGTTTATTGTGGGACCACTCTGGTAAACTTCGATGTGTTAACAAACTATAGAGTCAGTTGTAAAGTGAAGTTTGATTTTGTGAAAGAAATCGACTCCCGGGATCTCTCTCCAAAATAAAGTCGCCAACATAACAGTGATAATTCAAATATAAAAATAAGTTGGCTATAGTTACTATTCATCCGCCAATTAGGATGTGAAAATCACTAAACCTTAAGCAAGGCGTTTGGAGCCTACCTTATTCGTATAATAACAAACAACAGACAAAATGGGCATTGTCGTATGACTCACACACCTGCACTCGAGAGGCACTCATGCAAAGCATTCAAAGCGACTTTCATACATATGTAAACTATTACATAAACTCACTTTCTGGGGAACTTTTATTCTGTTGACCTTCTCGTTTCGAGTCCGAGTCATGAACATTTTGCAATGAAAAACGCATTTCTCTCCAATAATTCGATCATTATGTCATTATTTTTCTATGAATAAATTTGTTAAATTAGACATTTTTTATTGATTTCATTGAACTTTGAACAAGATCAATTAGGATTATTATTGCAGACAATGATATACTGTCTCTACAATATATGTAACCGTGTTGTCTCTCACCACCACGGGAACTGGCTAATTCGACGTGTCCCTCGTCGTGAAAGTTCGATATCTGGATGTGTGAGCACCGCACTGTGGGGCAGCATCGGTGGGTTGAAGAAAATAATCTATTTTTTCTTTTGGTCTGTTTTCTTTAATGACTCAAAATGCGAGAGGTTTCTCCTAGCCATGAAGAGGATCGGTTTTGAACGAAAGTGTGTAACGATTGCTACGCTCATCAACGTAGCTCGTAAGGTTGTACTTGATCGGTCACTTTCGGGTTAAACGGCCCAATTGGTGCTGTGGGGTATATTAGTCATACCCGCTTCACGTCACTCAACCACTCTTCTGAGTGGATCAACTCCGTAATTGCGACCTAACATGTGAGTGTTCTACGTTACGGACGACAGAAGGTTTACTGCTCTTCTAAGTTGATGAACTTCGGGGGCGCCTCCGTAACTTATCATATGGTGCCTGGTTCCGAGACCCGGGAGGGTTTTCCACGTCTTTAACATCCCAAGTAGGCTCGTCCTGTACGTGAATAGACGAAAGGCCTACAAAATAAAGTTTCAAGGTGAAGTCTAACATGCGAACGACCGGCGGGTTGCATAAACACCTAATAAATATGATATATCCTCATGACAAGACATACACAAATAAACAAAATATCCTCCGGTAGCCTCAGTTTTGTGATTCATGAGTAGACTGTATCAAAACATGCATACGATATTCGTTTCTTTTAAGTGAATTATAAAGATAAATTTTCATTATCCTGTGCCTTTGTTTGAAACTATTGTTCTCTTTTCTAACCTCGTTCTGAAACGAGTGTTCATATTACCCTTAATGGAAACCAAAGGTATTGACAATTGTGCACGTGGACTTCTCGGGATTTTCCAGGCGTTGTGTTCGCCAAGGGAGCGGTACACAAACATGGATATTTGCCTCTTTTTGCAGAGTTTGATGGCTAATTCAGTGTCGAAGTAACAGATCGCTTGTGTTGCGTTCGGGGTAGGGGTTGGAAAAGCCTGATTTCTTTTTTCGCCGAAAAGATATATATAGCAATTCACCTCATCTCAATCACGCTTTATTAAGAGAAAACGAGTTGAAAATGTCTTATTGGGATCTCTCAAAAATCAACAGCCTTCTTGGCAGCATTTGACGCAGGTGATCACCAAAGGCAATGGAGGCATTAAAAGGTGATCAACACGTGTTCAGATACAACCTTCACTCATTTAAAACTTGCTTGAATTTGGTGAACACTTTAAGTGGGAAATTAATTAAACAAACTTGGAAAGTATCTTGATCTGATATCATTTGCAGAAATAAAGTCAGGTTTATTGTGATACAACCTTTGTTTTAGTTGATAGACTTGGTTCTTGTGCATTCAAGCGTATTTGAATAATTTCATTCTTGGTCGGATATCAAAGAGAGATAATATACACACTTTGGAAATCAGTAACCCAAGTACACGGGGAAAATATCTTCATCACCCACTCAATCATTAACAAGTAAAAAGATGGAAATACATTGCTTTGAGTGCCATTGCCTCTATTCGTACAAGGGTAATAAAAATAAATTCCATTAATTCGAACTGTAACTCAGTTCCCTATCTTGCACTCAACAGATGACTTGTGACTTCAATTCTTTTTTGTCTTCCGATCTGTCGTTTCCAGAATGAGATTTTCCTATAAATGCAACCCTCGCAAAAGCGAGATTTCAGCCCAAACCGAGACTTGGCACTCTGCTGAATATGAAGTAGCTGTGAGATTACCCAGCAATGACATTTAAAAACTGTGAATCAAGTGTAGCAACTAATAAGACAACGATAGAATGATGATTGAAAATGAATTGCCCAGAAAGCTTAAAGAGGTGATAATATGTAGTGACTTAATTGATCGTAAAAAAAGCAAAGAGAGTTTAATAACACTATAATAACACTAATAAAATAATTTTCTACTGTTATTTGAATGAAAAATCTCTCTTTAGCTTAAATGATGCGAACGACGAGATTTCGAGATAAGTTTAAGCATGGGTCAGGCCGTCGTAGACTATGTCAGTATGAATTCTCTCGGACGATGGTCACTCATTGGTCAATGTGCCACGAAAAGAAGTTTTAGATTGATGCAAATCTGTATAAAAGAAATTCGTCTGACGAAGATGAGGAGAGGCCAAACATCACCTTGTCGGTTGATGGGGATGTATTTCTCTTGGTGGTTCACAAATGGTCTAATTAACAGACTGTTTTCAAAGACGCCTATTTATATTGATAATGTGAATGGCAAAAGGGATTAGTCAGTCACTCAATAGAAACTGTCACAAGACCAACGTCTCTTTGCTTTGTTGGGAGTGATCAATTACAAAACGGAAAATGGGTGATCAAATAATAAGTTTTGCTCCATGATCACCAAAAAAGTTCTGAATTTCTCCAAAACAAGCATGAATGCTACTAGACACAACCTAAGTAATCAATTTACTATGGACGAATGGCAAATTGAGCCCCCAGATAAAAACCTGTTTATGGGGGTGGGGGATTTCAAAAAAAATTTTAAAAAACAGTTTTTGTACGGGTATCGGTTTATGCACATGCGAATTGCAATAGACAATGAACGTCAAATCAAGAATCGAAGATGTTGTTTTCGAGATGTTTATTTCTTGGGTCGCTAACCACGATTGGAGCATCAACAGCTTAGCAATAGCGACATTTTCGGGCAAAAGAAAAAAAGGGATGAGAAAGGGAGAGCCATTTACTCCGGGCATCAGTCAAGGTCACTTGATTCAACAGATAGAGGGGAGAGGCAAAGATCTGCATCCATTTGCCGTCTCAGCGGCCCTAAATCCCAGCGAAGAGGAGGGGAGACTGCGAGCTCACGTCTTACCCCTTTGGAGTCAAAAAAACATCTGCCGAAGTATTTTTAAACTCATGCTGAGTTTATTAATTTGAATCCCTACGACTGCAAATGTGAGACGAGGTCAGGATTAAGGTGGTGTCCCGTATGTTCGAGAACGTGTGGGCTCAGGGTACAAGAGAACCCGAGTCCTTGTGCATGATTCGCGAGGACGTCGGGACTTCGTTCACAGGACGAATCCTGTAGTGCAAGAATCCCCAAGTCTTTACGCATGATTTCGCGAAGTCATTATGGCAAGCTGGTCAGTGACTCTAGGATGAGGAACAAATCCTGGACAATGATCAGCTTCTCAGTCCGAGGGCGTCAAAGAACAGACACTACATTTTGATACGCCGAGAAGTTATGCTTCTATTGGCCAGGGTCATGTGATATATTCTTCCGGTGCATATTCCATATCTCATCTTCCTCGTGCTAGAAAATCCATCCTTGATTTGGGTCTTTAGACGTGTCAGAATATAGATATCGGAAACAAGATAACGACACCTGACCTCTCTGTCAGAACCGACGCCTGGCCCTTTCGGATCCTGGGGAAAGCCGTGTTCGCATTCAGCGAGGTGATAAATAAGAGAGGCAAAAACAAAAACAAAAAAACTAATGAATGACTTTAATCAATCAATTCTGCGTTTCACTGCATGTAAGGGCACTGCAGCTGCAACAAGGGAAGGAACGGAAGGCTCACATCAGGATTCGAAATCGAAGCTTTATTTTTCTTCTTCGGCCGAACGAATATACATCGATGGTCTTCGCTTGAAGACCAAACAAAATACTCACTCATATAGTGGGAGACAGAGAGGGGAGAAAGAGGGGGAAGAGAGAGGGTGGAGAGAGGGGTTAATCTGTCGTTCTACTGCCAGCGACCATGTCCGTTGACCCGTCACTCGACTACTCTCCTCTTCCTGTCTGGTTTGCTCTACTCTTCTACTTCTATTGCCTCTGACCAACCTTTGGTGACCTAACATACGGCAAGAGTCTTTTTCTATCGATTTCTCTTTTGCTAAATCAACTTGCCCTCTTCTTTTACTAGATACTAGAGCTAAATAATCACCTGCCCTTTTCTCTTTCATTTTCCTCCTGCATTCTTTCGTTTCTCTCGCGACTGTCTGTCTTACTTCCGCCGTTTTAATCCTTATACGCCGTCTTTTTTTTATCAACCCCTTTTCACTTCGTTTTGCTGAGTGTCTTTTTAATTAAGTAACTGTGACTGGCTATCTATCTGCGGGGGTTCCAAGCGACCACGCTCTACCTTGTCAACAAATCTACTCAAAATGTTCCAATCATCCTTCCGGCGTCTGAGAAAGGTTACTCTGTAATTATCTTATCTTTGACCAAATATAGTTCACATATATCCACGCAAAAAGTATCTTTAACAAAGGCGTCATTTTAAAATAAGATGGAATTTTTAAAAATAGAAATGAAATATTCAATTAAACAGTCAACATCAGCCCTCATGTTGGAACATTTTTCTTGACACGATAAGAAATCAATAATTTTTTTAGCCCTCAAGCCTAATTGGTGCAGCCTGTACGTGTGATACATACATACAAAGCCAGTCAGACGGACCAACTAAAAAACTGAAGAGACTAACTAATAGTGAAAGTTTCAGTGACACGTTTGGTTGGCAGTTTCAAATATATTTTCCTATGCCAGGTTCTGATTAATCATAGCGAAACCCTTTTTTGGAGCCGTCACTAAATCTCGATCTTACGAGATGGAGAGTTGGTTACAAGTTAATCTATTCAGTGAATAGGTTTCATTCGTACCATTGCCCAGTTGGTATGTAGATAGCAATTTCCTTTAATTATCTATCTCATCGACAAACAGAAACTAATTAGAATCTATTTTATGTCCGGAAGCAACCGGTTTTAATCAAACATTTCAGGTTATAATCTGACTGTAGTGCTGTACTCAGAGATTCTTAATCATTCCATTTGCCTAAATAGATTCTTAGATAGAAGTCCAGAGGTCAGAGCAATGAAATATAAGATATGAGGTGTGGGAGAGAAAAAAAACTGGCTCTATGCCAAAATGAAAAAGAAACTACAGTGTACCAAAACGTCACCATTCAATTCACATTCAAAAGGTTAATGGCAGCTCAAAATATATTTTTAGAAGCACCAAAGTTCAATCCACTATGCCAAGTTTTTGGGTCTTGTTACCATGGACCTAACCGTAACAAGTACAATGTAATCAAAACACATATTCCTTCAGTTTAACAATTGTTTGATACCCATAAATCTGTATATATGTGAGAGGTGTCACACCGTCTGTCTGCCTGCTTGCCTGTCGCTCTGGAGAAATCACAGCTCAATTCAAATTGGTGTGCATACTCAAAGGACCTAGGAGAATGTTTAATGTAAAAATTCAAGAGAAAAAAACTTTCAAAGGATTAAGAGGATTCTATTTACAATGTTGCTATAATATTGAAATGGGCCCTTACATTATGTCCAATATACGAACGTGATCTGTCCATAAAGAAACCAACATTTAGAACAGCGTGCCAAAGGGACGTTTTAGCTCGTTCTGGATGAAATGTTATAAAGCAGTTACCTTGGCCTTTTGTATAAACTAATACATCTAGCTACGTTGGTTGTTTTTCTTTTTTAGCTGAACGAACGAGAGTGAAAATGTATCTATTGCATCTGGCCATTTCCCCTACTTTGAACAATGAAGTCAGAGACCTCGTATATATATGAATATTTCTTCTTATATCTTTAAAGGGTTAAAAGAGAAAGGTCAAAGTGAAAAGAAACTTTCCCACCTTTGAGGGATCAAAAGTGAGAGGAAACCTTTTCCCGCTTTAAGTGGTCAAAAGGTTGGAAGACGTTTCCCCCATTTCAGTCAAAGTGGAGGGAAACATTTCCCCTTTCAATGGTTCATGAGTGGAAGGAAACTTTTCTCCTCTAAGGAGTCAAAAGCGCAGGGAAACTGTTTTTGTACTTGAGGGCAAAGTGAGTAGAAATTATCGCCTTTTTAGGGTGTCAAAAAAGGTACCTGCCTCTCAAGGGGTCGAAGATGAATGGACAATTTTTCCCTCCTTTAAGGGGTCAAAATTGAAGGGAAACCGTTTCGTTTAAGGAGTGAAAATTGAAGGGAGAACCTTTTTCCTGATATATGTAGTCCTTTTGCTACTCTTTATTTAACCCGTGCACTTCAGCTTGTCTGAGATTTATAAACTTGGCTTTTTGATTGTGCAGACATCAAAATTTGGGACAAACATTGTCGGCGTCAGACAGCATAATCGTCCATCATTGTAAAATCTGGGGTTTAACTAAAGTGTAAGTGTTTACATCAATCTCATCATGGGATAGCAGAATGTGAGGTTCGAGGTTCTTGGTGTCATGTAGGTATTTACCAATCTTTTATCCAGAATCATATCTTGAATTTCGGTTTGAAATTTTCACTGCATATTTGACCTATTTAATATATCATATTAAAGTGTGTGAACCAGTTATTATCCGTTACACAAGAGTCGATGTATATAAACCCATATTGATTCATTCATTCATATCATCTATGCAATGAATTAGTTGAATCTGTATGTGTGTTCGTACACTTATTAATCTAGAGCTCTGCATCCCTGAGAAAAAAAAACAATGGCGTATTCGAAATCAGTGTGTCTCAATTTACCTTCAGCCAAGATTTTAGATAGGATTTTGAAAAAAAAATCTCAATTTGTATGGGGTCTGTATTCGTGCTCACCTAAAAAAAAGTCTATGTAAATTTTTTTTGCCCTTTTTTATCTTGGATTTTCCCCAAATCTGTGATAGTTAGACCTTGCGGAACCATATCAACATCACCCGAGGAAGCTCTTTGTACTATTCATTTGAATCTACTTCGCACGTTAAGAGTCAAACATTTTTAAGAAAAATTATCTAATTTCCGACCAAGAACAGAAACTCTCCGTTGACATAGAAATAGTTCCTGGCTACCTTTCATGTTTAAGGGGTCAAAAATGAAGTGGAATCTTTTCCTTTGATTGGTTAAAGGTGAAGGGACCTTAATCTTTGACGGGTCAAGCGTAATTGGAAACTCCCGGTCCCTTCAAGGGGTCAATAGTATAGAGAAACCTTTTCCCCTTTGAGGAATCAAAAGTTAAGGGAAACTTTTTTATAGGTCTGAAAACTTTGATCTTTTTTCCACTACTTGAATATTTAACCCGCCAACGACGGGTATTCAAGCTAGTATCATATAATCCCATTAGAGTCATCGACAAGGCGAGGTTATTCTGATGAAAATCCTGATTTTCCGTTAAAAATGTCTTCGCTTTGAATCCTATTTTTTCAGGGTCGAATCTCTGGTAACGAACGAATACAAGATATAGATATAATCAGTTTATATTCGAATTCCCAACAAGTCTCGCACACAATGTTTTGTTAGTTGTAAAGGTTTGTTCCTAATCAACACTTGAGATGTTGGTTACAGTATAATCTTAGAAGTCAATTTGTACGAGTGGTTTGCACTTGCTGATCAACTAAAAGTCTGCATTGGCGCTCAAATATCGGAATGATGAGTTCGTACAACAGGTATATCTTATCATTGCATTTCAAACTTACCCGCCTGTCCGTATGTGCCAGCCTATCACAAAAACCGTATAACCTCATGAAATGTTTCGTGTGTACCAATGTTGACAATGCTTCCCCCCATATGTTTTAATGGGGGGGGGTCAATTTACATGGTAAATCCATCGTGAAAGGGCACATTTTTGTGCCCACGGTGTGACGTACTTTTATGACGCTGCATCCGTATGAGTAGTTTGGAATACAATTGTGTGTGTAATTGTGTATGTGAGAGAGACACTCAGGGTGATACAATCGTGCACTATGGCAATTTCCCATGATGCTAGGTTTGACCATGACCTGAGATCGCCTATGTGTGCAATCCAACATGGTCACCACTGAAAGTTGACCACTTAATTGCTGATAACTCCAGAGTATTACGTAATACCAGTGATTATATGTATTTTGTTATGAGAAATCCATTTCCGGCGTTATTTTTTCTTTCCAAGTTCATTTTGAGATCAGTAATCACTCTTTACTATCTTTTTTTTAAAATTGAATATTACCACAGCTCAGGATTCGGAATCTATTCAATCTCAGTAAAAACATACACTCTGATAAACAGATAAAGATACTCTAGGCTTGAATATACATAATCCATATCTATGATACGCTGGATCAGGCCTCCATATCATTGTTTGTGCTGCCTCATTCATTGAAGCATAATCTAATTTTGATATTGAGTAATGTTGGTAGAAGGGGGAGAGTCGTGAGGTGGTGGTGGAAGGAGTGATAGTTGGAAAGAGAAATGCACACAGAGAATCAACGGGAGACACAAACAGAGGCGTATTGGTAGGAAGAAGGCAGTGTTACATTCACTAACCACTAGCCTGCGTTCATCCATACGGAAACAGGAAAGGTTTGTAAAGTGAGGAATGGTCTGACGTTTACAAACCTTACATGTTTGGAGCTCTCAGTATATGTATGTATGCGAATGTGTGTGATGAGCAGCCGAAAGAGATTTTTAGGTAATAAATATCAGCAGCTATTCTTCACGTATCATGCCGACTAGGGTCAGTGTCTTTACGTACCTGTAAAACTGGCAATACTTAGAACTTATAGTTGTTTGTCTGTCAACTAATAAGAAACCCTTAACCAAAACTGTCAACACAGCTTTCTCCAGTTTTCAAGTTGGTCCAGCTGACAGGCTGGCTGGTTATGTATGCATTACAAGCACAGACCACACCAATGGAGCTTGAGGGCTGAATATTTAAACGTTTACAATTATCTGGGAATAACAGAAATCGGTTTTTTTTTCAAATTCACCCCCTAAAATAGTTTTTAGAGTGGGCATTTAATTAACACTGTTAGTTTATACTAATTTGATTATTTGTCTGTTTTTTTAATTTGGACACAAAAAGTCAGAAAAGTAATTTTTCATAATTCACCCTTACATTTTTTTAATTGAACACCCACAACACGGTATACTGGCAGAAAAGATATTGGTTTCAATTGAGTGACTAACCATTCCATTGATTATATGTATCTTGTTATGAGAAATCCATTTCCGGCGTCATTTTTTCCTATCAAGTTCATTTTAAGGTCAGAAATCACCCTTTACGGTCTTTTTTTTAATCTTTTATTTCTTCTGTACATATTCCAGTATGCATGCAACACTTTAAAATAAAATTACAAGTTTTTACTTGTTGGAATCGTTATTTTCTTCAATTACTGCGTGGTGAACAAGTTGTCAGTAGTACATTTCTCGGTCATTTAACTCAATGAATGATTCAGTACCCCACCAGGTGAATCATGTTTACGCATGAAGAAATGACACACGCCGGGCAAAGATTTGGCCCTTCATGCGTGGGTACATCAATACGTCCGTAGCCTAATGATGCAAAAAAAAGAAACATTTAATATTTTACATGACAAACATTTATTTTTCGATGTATTTTCTTTCCCTGTCAATGCATTTAGCCAAACACATCTCCATAATACATAGAGATCGAACATTATACAATGAAAATATTATATCAAAATTCAGCTATAGACTTATCGATCCAACCTCGTACATCAATACCCACTCATCTTTATGGGAGCCTCTAATATGATAGAGTATTACTATTGTGGCGAGTGCTATTTACAGTGGGTGCTTCACACCTCATAAATAGTAATACCTGCTTAATTATAAACTGTCAACATCAACATAGTCAGTATAAACCTAGGTTTCTTCAGTTTTCTAGTTGGTCTGGCTGTCTGGCTATGTATTCATCGCATTGGCTGTAGATTCCTATTTTTTGAACCCCTAAATACAATCCACTCTCAGCAAACTATCGTATGTTACTTGATAGGTACATGTAATGCCCAAGTCAGCAATTTGAGTGATTTTGTACGTCGAAAATATGTATGCGTGTATGCCAATGATGAAATGGATATGTATGTGATTGTGTTATTCTGTTTTCCCATCCCTTTCCAATAAGAAAATGAGAGGAACCAGAAGTCAAGAGGGGCTGACCTCTTCCCCAAGATAACTGGCCAGTGAAGAGACGATTTAGGGATTAGTAATGACAGGGGTGATATGAAACTTGTGAAAGAGTGTGAACTTATTTGTATGTGTCTGTGTGTTATAACTTGCACACAGATAGATATATGTGGGAACAAGTGTTGGTGTAATGATCAACTCATGAATTTATAGAGAGAGAGATAGGGACAGATTTTTGAGTAGCAAGTTGGGGTGGATAGCAGTTTAGTCTCTGGTTCTGAGGGCTAGCTGGACCGTTTTGCGTCTATCAGAAAAGAAAGTAAATTTAATGGAATTTCGCATCGTTGGTGTAAAATCCAACATGGAAAATGTAGCATTTTAGATGCAGGAATCTTTCAGCACCGTTTCATCTGTTTACACCATCAATGGAGAGACATGACAAAACAAAACAAATGGAACCAGTTTGCATCTCTCCATGGATGCAGCGTCTTCCTTTTCGAAGATTCGTCTTCATTTTTCCCTTCGACCGGATCTAACAGAACAGGCTTCCGGATGATCATCGACGGTGTCAGTGCAAGTATGAAAGATACATATTAAAAAAATCACACATCCGAAATTTGGGGACGTGTTGGCCGGCCCCAGTAAGAAAGGATTCAGGTGAGAAGTCCCCCACCATTGTCCGCACGGTTATCTAACATGGACACCACCATCATCCTAAATATAGCGGCCCTAACTTCAGGTAGCGTAACAACATTATCATTCTCATTACAAGTCAAGTATTATCAACATCTTTACCAATACACATAATGGCAATATGTGACATTATTTGTAGCAAGTATGGTTTAATTTCTCTTTTTCGTATATATATATATATATATATATATATATATATATATATATTCTATCATCCTGGGATCAGATCATGCGTCTCTGTCAACGGTCAACTGCACCATTTGACATCTGGATCATACAGAGGGTCGTACTTGCTTACACTACAAATTGTGAATGGAATGCTTATGGTGTAACTGGGTTGCCACTAAGGTATATTCCGAATATACCCTTTTACCCCACCCCTTCGCAGAAATACATGTTTCTGTTCCTCCCCTCTCTTGAATATATACTTCACTCCCCACTCTCTGAAAAAGTCACAGCGGACGCCTATGTCAAAGGATAATATAAATAAGCCTGGAAACATTGATCAAATCAACAATGCTTCAAGTCAGTTAATATGAATTTTGATTTGAGCACTCTTTTAGAGCTCACTTCAGCTTTTAGGTTTTCTTTCAGATCATCTGATAGCCATTGTTGGGAAAACAGCAGTTTACGTTCCAGGTTAAGTATGCAAATAAAGATTTGTTTGAATGAGGATAACTTGGTACCTTGTTTCAAACAAACAAAACAGTAACAGTTAACAAACAAACGAATATATGTGTATACAAGTAAGTACTTGTGTCGTCAGGGGCAACCTTTGCCACCAGATCCATGTTGACTAACCTGACCCATGTGTCTCAAAGAAAAGAAAGAAATAATATACTACCACTACTACTACTTCTACCACTGCGTGAATGTGAATGTATTCGACGACATTGTTACGTAGACAGTTCAAGTCTACGTGCCATCAGTGGACAGGCATTGTTATAAACGTTACGCCTTGTTGGGACATGTCCACGAATAGAAGCAGCCTGTACGTTAGAAAAGCAGGAAGAAAAGAGTTAGCCACGGGAGCTTATTGTTGATTGGCGACTTGCAAAGGCCAGAGAAAACGTACCAGTGCCTTTCGTCCCTCGTGCTGATCTGACGATGCCGCTTTTTTTTTTTCAGAAATTCACTTTTTGTTCGACCGAAACATCGAAAAACACATTTGGAAAATCAACAGACGACTTTCTTCAATTCAATCGATTCTTCGTATTCCTCTTCTAGCTTCGACTTCCGAGCGTCTTTATAAAGGACAAAATTGTTAATTTTTTTACCTAAGTTTGCTTGACACTTCTTTTAACAAACTCCAGTCCAAGTTGGAGATGACTTTGTTCCCCCCACCTGTTAAAACAAAAATGATAAGAACAATAACAATCCTCATCTAATTCAGGGGAGTAAACTCTTCACTGTTTGTCTACCACGCCATATCGAACCAAACTGATTTATAAAAGTAACATTTCTCTCTCGTGATTAGAAATCATAACCAAGTGATTGGTAGGCAGCTTTCTCACCAACTGAGCTAAACTGACAAGTCCCATATATCTATGAATTTATATATCATATGTACATAATACAAAGGTTGCAGTGATCATTTTCAATCAGAATAGAAGGAGTAGGACTCCATGCCCAGGAGTAGCAAGGCTTGTTTCCCTTTTCTTTACACTTTATTAATTCTTCCTTTTATATTTTTCAGTTTTCCATTTCTTTTTGTTACTTTCTTTTTCTTTCTTTTCTTATCTCAATGACGTTATTCATGAACTGTCTTTCCTTTTCCTCATTTGAACGACAAAAGATTTCAAAATTTCATTGACCATATTTCCTTGCTGACTCTTCAGTCACCATTTCTCTTATAAAAAGTTATGAAATACGTACACATATATGTTCGTTCGCAACAGAACACTTACGTCATTTATAACATGCGTTTCCATTGTTTCGGACGCTATGTTACTTAACATTAAAAAGTGAATGACTGCATCATGCTTAAAAGAGAGGATCTTATTCTCTAAGGCGTTTATTCAAGTCATTTTATTCGCGAATTATAAGAAAAAGATTTGAAGAAACATCTGAGGACCTTAACTCGACTACCATCGCAAAAAAAAAAAATAAACAAACAAAACATTTATGTTTTCCAAGATTGTGGTAACTGGCATCCATAAATTGGGCAAACTATTCATAACCTGTATAAACTTTGGAACATTAACGACTTCGAGCAAGATAACTCATCTTTGAAAAAAGGTAATCCGTTTGATTTTTTGCTTCATATGATGGGGAATTAATTGAATAAATGCCTGGTAAATCTTTTTGAGTCAATTGTTACTTTTTCCGCGTTAAATTCAATATATTCTCGCGTCAAATTCAAGACATTTATGCGTTAGATCTTACTGCTGATTTTTGTCTGGGGAACGGCATTTTTTCTTCACAAAATTGGATATTTTCTCTAATCTCAGTTCATCGTTATCTGTGAATTATTTTTTTAATTCATTTTCAAATGAAAGCAGAAAATTTGAACACTTAAAACTGTATTCTATTAAATCTAACTACGAAGGATAATTTAAGCTTAAGATTAATGTCAGCTTTGGGATTCAAGTTATATAAGTCAATTAAGGGGAAAATGAGAGAGCAGAAAACTTGTCATTATCGAGATGATAGTTTTGCTACTGAAAAAATAGTTTACGCCGTCCATTTTTTTTAAATTTGACACAGAAAAGGGTATGATTCGCCGTTTTTTTTTTAAATTTATTTTGCAGGCAGTTATATAGGAATTTTGTTGTTTCATTTGATATGAATCATTGTCCACAGTAAATCACATGCATTTGAGGCATGACTTTTCTTCATTACTCCTAGCAAACCAGTTGAATACCTTATATCAATAAGCAAAGTAATTAAAAAAAACAAGTCAACATAGAACCTCTGATTTATTTGGAATCTGAGAACCCTTCACTTAGCACTAATACTCGTAGGAAAGGCATGAATTCACCTTTCGTAATAGGTCAGACCGGAGATTACTTCCCGCTGCTGATACCATGTAACCCAGCCTTTCGAGAGTAACTAAGGCTAATTTTTATAAAAATAAACAGAGGGAAAAAAATTGCAAAAAGGTCTGGTTAGTCACTCAGTAGAAACTCTCACGTGACCGATGTCTTTTGGCAGCATGCTGTATTTGGGGTGATCAGTTAAAAAATTGGAAAAGAGGTGATCAATGAATAAGTCACTTCTCTTAGCTTTTGCAAGGAAGGGATCACTAAAATTGAAATTGATCACAAATTGAAAAAAAACTGCTGTGAATATAGCGTAAATGTACATTGCAAATGATACCCCCAATCAACAACCTTTTTTTGGAAGGGTGTAAAAATGCTTTCTAGACGTAAGAAGGAGTGAATGTTTAAATTTTCTGCCGTTTAGCTTCATTGGTGTTGTCTATAAGCGCGATACATACATACATGCGTACATAGCCAGCTAGAGAGACCAACGTAAGAACTGAAGAAACCTATGTTGACAGTTTTGATTGACGATTTCTAAAAATAACGGCATTTTTCTAATTGATTTGAACAAAACCTTCGGTATCATATTTAGTAATTAACTCAATGATAAGTTGTAGAATGAAGCATTTTATGGAATTTTATGTAAATTAATGATGAAATACTAAAGTATTAGAAAAATCTTGAAATGTTGATTTAGAAAGGAACAGATGATGAAATCACGGGTATATTTTTGTGATATAATTGTAACAAAAGAAACAAAGTCTACTGCATATGGGCCAGAGGGTGAGTATTAATTGAGAGATTTTCTTGGAAAAAGAAGATTCTTAAAAAAAATTAACCTTTCTGATAGCAGCCAACAATTTAAAAGTTTTCCACATTTGTAACAAATATAACAATAGAAAAGCAGGGTTTGCATTTAAATTCCGACTTTTATAAATAAAAAAAATTAAAAAAAACGGAACAGCATTAAAAAAATAGGGTGGGTTATTATTCAATATAAAATGTGACCCGAAATCTCGGTGCAAGTCTTCCTAGCGCCGACATCTGAACGCCGACTTCTCGGCGCACGGCCGCTAGTTGCAAGGATAACTCGGCGGATGATAACTGAACACATTTCAGCTATGCTTCCATCGAGTCATTTAGGAATAGATGGATTTGATAGTATCCATAAAAAAAAAGAATATAACTAAGTATCATTTTGAATTATCAAAATTCCAGACTGAATTTGTCACCTCTTCATAAGTAACAGATAATGAGGAACAATGTATTTTATTAATGGTTTCAGTGACTGAAGATTATCCAAAGAGAATGGTTATTCTAAACAGGTTTTTAGGAATTTAAAATCCTACAAAACAAAGTTCTCAGTTTTGATGGGAGAAAAGGAAAAATAGCTAAATATTTTGCTTTTGAAAAATAAAAGATACAGTTGCTATTGGTTGAGTTTTTTTTTTTCAACCACAGCTTAGCAAATTAGCTACAGAAACTTTAATTACAGTGTAATCAATTCGTTGTATGAGTGTCACTTTTCATCAGGACTTGGCATTCACTGATTCACACATTGAATTCTATCAGCAAGTATTTATTGGGAGTGACTCTTATTCATAGATTATAAGATTGTTTAAAGACTTGCCAGCATCTCCAAATAGAACCAACAAAAACAAAGTGTGGAATTAAAAGAATTTATTGAGATACAAAAATTAGAATAATTTTTGAGTCGAATTATTTTACTTCTGTAGTTCAATTAAATTGATTTATAGTCTTTTTAATGTTTACAAACTCATTTTCCCGTATTGCGAAGTAAAAAAGGTTTCAAAATGTCGATAAATAGTTTCATAGTTTGTTCAAAAAAAAAAATTAGTCCGCCATGCTGCGCATTTGAAATAATCTCATTTTTTGTAATAGATTAAGTCGATAGTTTGTTCCAGTGAATGATGAATTATCAAATTGAACAAATGAAGTTGGCGTTCAGATTGGCATTGTGAAGACTTGCGCTGAAATATAAGTAATAGTATCAGAAAGAGTGAACAGAAACTCTAAACCTTTAATGGAGAGCTAAGATATCATTGAAAAAATTCCCGGGATTTTTTAACTACAATAAAGAAAAAAACAGTTCAAATTAATAGTTTATAGTTGAATGATAGAATCATCATTGACAGACAGGAACGGTCCGTCTCTTAGGCGGACCTGGGGCGCAAGGGTCCTAGTAGCACACTCTAAACTGCGAAAATAGAGTGTAAATTTCAAGTCTCGCTCAGCGTGAATGGAAAAAAGAGAATGAGTAATAAGTAGATATTGTTGTCTATACGAAGGTGACGTAATGTCTGTCTGAATATAGAGGCCAACGTTTGACATTTGCGATCGAACAGCACTGACCTACGTCATGCTGAGTGATTTGAAGCCTTTTTTGCAGAATGATGGTTTTTAATCATTTAGTGAATCATATGGCGAAAACCCTTTCTTTGAGTCACCGATATGAATTGCACTTCTTCCCTTCTTCATTCGATGATTAACCTACACGTACAACAACGAAGGACCCTTCTTGATCGACGACTTGCTACTCTACAGACAACTCCCGAGACATCGATAGAAACAAAGTCCAAGAACACTGAATCGACATCCAAACAAAAGTAAATAAACATCCTGACTACAAATAAATGTAATGCTTCAGTTCAAAGGTGCCGGTGGAGGATAATGGTTATCAACCCGGAAAACAGGATCAGAAAATCGAGTTCGAATTCCTGCTATTGATTATGTTCAATTCACAGAAATTCCCTTTTTTTGAAAAGTTTGAAACTACTTTTCTCCAGGTTCGGTCCCATTATCAGTTATCTGATCTTGACAAAATGTCTTTCACTGATGTCACGATGGTTGATGGCTAACCACTCTACGATAACTACGAGGGTGGATTAATAAGGTCGTAGTCAGAAGCAGTCATTAACTGAATCTTGATCTGAAATTTTCACTCCGTAATGTTCGATCTATAGGACTGATGGAGAAATGTTTGGTAGAATGTATTGACAAGTAAAGAGATCATATTGAAAAATGAATTGCTGACGTATAAAGTAAATGCTATTTTTCGTCATTCGGCTGTTTTTGATGTACCGACATAATTTACCTGCCCATGTAGTAGCATATTCAATTTCGACTGGGTTCAATCGCATTATCATGGTATGGATAGACACAAGTGTAATAGTTTTAATGAAAACATTAAAACCAAAAACTAAATATAAGTTGTTACCTGGATTTTGACAGGAGCGCTCCATAAAACTTTACATGGTCAATGAAAAAACTCAAGGGTTGGTCAAAAAAATAAAAGGAATACTATTACATACTGTCATGTGAAAAAAGAATAAATATTCCTTTTTTTTTCACCCGCCCTTCTCATCCTTCCTTTTTTATGATCGTTATGTACTAATCCAAACTTAATCTGAACGATTAACTTTTCGGCATATAACTGTCGACTTTCGTCGCTGTTAAAATAGCAAATGGACGTACTTGTTGAAAGGTGTGTAAACTAGTGACTGTAAAAATGCAATAGTTTGATGTTCATGGATTAAGATTCCAAACGATTTCTTCTTATCGATTATATATATATATATATATATATATATATATATATATATATATATATATATATATATAATACCGGTGATCGTTTGGTTGGCTGGTTGGCTGTTAGCGCCGAACAGCTGGATCCTGGGGGCTAGAAATTTATCCAAAAGGGTAACCAGACTCGAGGATAAGCATGGGATAGATGATGCTGACTTTCGATGTCACTAGAGATCTTTTTCATTCAACAACGCATAAGTCTGAAGCTCCCTAAGAGTACATATCAATGCATTGTATGTAAATATTAACCTATTTCCGAAAAAATCAGTGAAGGTGTCGGTGGCCAAGTGGTAAGCAGTAGGTAAATGCAGTCGGTGAGCTGAATTCAAATTCTGACTGAAATAATGTCCTTGAGGAAGATGAATAGAAATAAATGATGCAAGTGACTATGAAAAAGTTATTGATTAGAAAGAATTTACATACGGTAATTATGTAAATTAGTATATTATTCTGCAGAAGAAATTCCAGAAAATTAAAACCAAATTTTTTTTAAAAATTTTCCTAAAGGTAAAGTAGAACAATTTTCTTAATTGCTTGTAAGTGACCATTTCAATTGAATCAACATTCCCGGACGAAGTGAGGGTTGTTCTTGAAGCAATTGATACCTAGCATAGTAAACTTATGTAATTGTACATATCTTAGATACTTAGAAACCCGGGCAAAGCTGGGTACTTTCGGTAATATACAATATATACTTTTACTGACTCTTTAAAAGGCTAAATGGGGAGGATAGGTGGAGAAATCATAAAAATGAGAAATGCATAATGGTCGCCCAAAAAACGAACTACTTTTACAACTGGGAAACAGACACACAAAATAGTATTTCAAACTTTATGACTTATCCAGAGAATATGATGAAATTTGCAAAGAACACAGGCATAACAGTGTAAAATATCAGATAAATCAGTGTAATTCGGGAAAAACTGTGTAAATTTTTGGGAAAATCAGGCTCTTTCACCAAAGAGTTCTCATACGCTCATGTTCCTAATAACTGAATTCTAGATTTCATAGCGATATGCTTTGTATCATGGTTCTCTGAAACGATGTATTCATGCCTTGAATAGTTCAACGAATCTCGTTTTTTTTTCATGAAAAACCTTTCTGTTTTTATGTTTTCTCCAAAAATAAACAAAATTATTCTGATCCAATCAGATCACGTATGAAGTCTACTTGAAATTGATTCCAGTACCTCTACGAAACTCTTGAAACTGACACACGTTCTCATATATTAGGTTGATGCAAAATTTGCTATTATTATTTGATAAAATATTCTAATCATATGAATTTATAGTATCATCATTCAGTCATCAAAGTATTTCCCCTGGTGTTTATATATATATATATATATATATATATATATATATATATATATATATATTTATATATATATATATATATATATATATATATATATATATATATATATATATATATATATATATATATATATATATATATATATATATATATAATGCCAGCAGCCGAATGAAATTTGTATTCCATAGTAAAAGAATAATCCTGGCTTTGATTCAATGAATTCTTTGGCGAATATTTCGATATTTTGAACTTGTTTCAACCGCTGACCAGACAAGGAATGTTGGATGGGTGAAAACAGGTGATAGTCTGAGTGTGATCCATGTTTTATCTTATTCAAAAATGATTTTTTTCCTGCATCAGACAAGAAAAGAAAGATCGCTGATCGTCGAAATTTATATATCTGATCTTTTGATTAGATTCCACGTTTCAGCTTTTATAGGTAACCATCGGGTGGATGCATTGGTTGCATACTCTTCTTTTTGGGGGGACTAATGGGATTTTATCACTGAGTTAGTATAGCAGGTTGAGAACCCCCTTATCCGAAATAGCTTTTACTATGGTCAAAATCATACTAATGTAAGGTCAGGTGTGGAATTTTCCACCTGTGACGTTACGGTGGCTTTAAAAAAATTGTTTTGTTTTTTTAACATTTTGATTGTCAGAGTTTCGGATAATGAGTACTCAACAACTTGTAATACTAATTTTGGTACTATCGTATTGGTTGAACAAGAGTTTGAATATAACCTAGTATGGTATAACATCCTTAGTTCGATAAAGTAGATAAAATTGCTTTAAAGTATTACAAATGCTACCTAGATAGATATTTTGTTATAAGACAAAAATGATGTAGTCATTATTAAGAGAGGTATGTGGATGTTCTGAAACTTTACTACAAAGGATATAATGTGTGTGAACATGCCTATCTTATCTAATTTTTGAAGGTAAAATTGAATGTTTTGACTACTTTTATCTCTTTATTGTCTTTCAGGTAATGATAATCATGGGAAAACAAAGAAAAGCAGGGAGTGAAGAAAATAAGGACAATTTCAGAAACCAAAGATTCGGATTATGTTCAGACTCTGAAGATGAGAGTACCTATCCCATACCGAAATTGAGTTTGCAGCTGGTCAACCAAACGTCCGTCAAGAAATGTGAAAACGACTGCCTAGCCAAAGGCCAAAGACTCTGTGAATTCTGCTCACTTTCTGAACAGCTCCGAAATTTTTACGAATGGTTCCCTCGGCTTGGTGAACAGAACAAACGAATTTGTCTCCTTGGATTGGTGCATCGGCTTGTTGCCTATCCGGTCCTTTTGCAACGGCTCTGCGAACTTCTCTCGCCGACTATGCGAAAAGATTTCATGTACGCCAGCAGTAGGACAGCGCCCAGCCTGGAGACAGATTCAAGCACTTTGAGCAGGGATCGAACCCTGGCGATGACCTTTGTGAATAAGGCAGTGCAGCTGACATGGGATTGGTTCGAGAACGCACGTTTTTGGTCTAAGGTGAATTTCCTAATGGCCGTATTGCAATCGTGTGACGTCCATCTGTTGCATGTTGTGAACAATTACGCCAAAGCGTTGCTGGATACTCAAGATAAACAGTCAACTTCAGTGTCAAAACGGGATTCAGGTAAATATTTTTCTTGTAGAATTCAGATCTAATTTGCTATTTTTAAAAACCCGACCTCTTGTCCTTACTCAACTATCGTGTAACTTAGCTGAACTTTTTCCTGTAATTTGTAGTTGGTATGAACAAAATGGAAGATAATATTCCGTGTGAAATCGACATATATCCTCGATAATATAAATTCTAACTTTTGAAAAAACAGGAAAATCAAGTAAAATATTTTAATCTCGATAATTTTTTTAGTTTTATTCGATTAATCATAATTCAAACTTTTGAAAACTTTTTGGAAAAAATACTTTTCATTAAATATTAAAAAAAGTATTTTCATCTTTTTTGTAGATTAATGCCATATTTTTTTAAATTTATATTTTTTATTTCTAGATATAGTAAATGATGAAAAAATATTTACTGGGTATATTTTGCATACATTTTCATACATCTTTCTTTTTCCATATATATATATATATAAATTGCCCACTATTTCAAATTGTAGGCGATTGCAAATTGATACAGACGAAACACGCGTTTTTGTTTTTGTTTTATGCACGCACAGTTGTGATACATTCTAATGTAAATTCTATTGTTTCTGGTTATATCCCCAAGGTCTTCAGTAGTCAGCAGAAATAACCCCATCTGTCAACATACGATTATAAATATCGAATACTACCTACTCCAATGCCGATTGATAGTGTAAAAAGTTATTTTTCATTTTTTATGCAAATGGTAGGATATTTTTAGCGCATTCTAGTTATAAATCTAAGTATTTTCGCAGAAAAAATATTTGAAAATTGACAATACCTCTTTTTGTTATCTTCTTAACTGAGGAATTTTAAATTTCTAAAAATTCTACTGTCATCGACAATGACGTCATTGTTGATTTCTTGTTGAATATAGGAAACATTTATTCATAAGTGTCAAAATTTGCGTTATAATTAATGAAAATATATTTTACTTTTTGCTGAGACAAAAGATTAGGTTGTTTTACGTCAAGACAAACATTTAAAAAATCAAGAACAGAATTTGAAAAATCTCAATTACGTTTTAGAGATCATATGTCGATTTCACGCTGGAAAAAATGTTCATTTTATTCATGCTCAGGAAGAGTAATAATTCATCCTGTTTATATCATAGACATTGCATTTCATTCAGTGTAGAGAATCAGGATTGATATTTTATCGTCTATTAAGTAACAATAAGGATGCTTATGGTCCCCCTCTGCACTGTCGAAGTATGGTCGACAAGAAGATTTCAATGATGAAATGAAATCTAAAGCATATAAACGTTTGTTTACACACCAGAGGGGTTTAGTTCATAGTTTTCAAACTAAACGTGGTTCTCAAATCTAAGCAAAGAAACGTCTCCACACTGTTTGTATACTTGGTTAGCTTGAGGGAGTTTTTGATTGAGAAGATGGCAAATTATTAAGTTTCTATTCAAGCTCCAAACTTGGTATAGCTAATTTTTAAATGCCTAGGAAGAAGAGAAAAATCTATCTGGTTTTGAGCCAAAAGAAAGACTTCTTCTAAACAACACTCAGTCTGGAGCTGAATTCTTTTATTTTATGAATACATCCATAGTAATTGTTACTTCACCACGGACATTTTGCACCCATAATCGATTGAATTATGAAATACTCGTGATTTGATAACGTCTTACTTTATTCATTCTGCAGTTTATCTTTTTATCTTAGATGTCACAAAAAATGAATTTTTACAATAGATATTTTTTGGTCTTTGATTAGCTTGTAGAGGTAATATTAGTTTTTGCGTCGGGGTTAGCAATTTGTTGAAGAAAGATTTACTGCAGTTTAAGAAAAATTGAAATGAAGAAAAGGAAATTAACTATATTTTAGAATTAACCTAAAGCAAGTATCTTTTATCTTATTATAATTCGCCAAAAGCCCGTCTGTCCGTCTGTCGTCAGAATTAATCGACATAAACGTATGAAAATCTCTGTAGGTATGGATGTGAGCCCGGTTGAAATATTTAGCAAATTGGTTTTTGAAATCCACGCACCAAAATATGTTTTTAGAGGTGTTAGACTCAGGAGATCGATTTACATAATAATTCATTTTGCTAAGATGATCTCTTACTTTCCAATGACGTTATAAAAGAACATTTTTATTCTTTTTTTAAAATTCAATTCTCGAAATCAAAATGTGACGTAATGTTGCGTCCCTTATTTGAGAAGAAGCTAAGGCATTTTTCAACATGCTGCTTATTGGTTGTATAGGAATATCTTGAATACTGATGTTTTGATTTGTGCGTGTTTTGATGTAGTACGGTTAAGATATCGTTGTACAATCTACAATTTAACTGCAAATTTTTCTCATTGTTTTCTACCTCTAGGGGTCAAAATCGCTAAGAAACTTTCACTTTTCATTTTTAGGGGTCAAAGTATGAAAAGAAGGATTTTTTTTCACTTTTAGGGGTCAAGACATGAGGAAAAATTGTTTTCTACTTTTAGGGTTAAGATCTAAGGAAATTTCGTTTTACAATTTCAGGTGTCGAAATCATTTGGTTTTAAGTTTTAGGGTTCTAAATCCAGAGGAAAATTTTGTTTCAATTTTGTGGTCAAAATTGAGAGAGAAGATATTTTTTCATATTTTTATTAGAGGTAAAATCAAGGAGAACATTCTTATCTCAATTTTTGGGTCAAAATAAAGGGTAATTTTTCCCAATTTAAGGGGTTAATATCAAGGGTTGGATTTTCATCACTTTTAGGGGTCAAAATCGAGGGGGATTTATTTTCATATTTAGGAGCAAAAATCAAATGGGATCTCTTTTTTTCCAACTAGAGGCGGATTAAAATCAGAATTTTTTAAAAAAATCCTATGGGTCAAAATCAAGGAGGAAAGTCTTTTTCACTTCTAGGGGTCAGAAACGATTCTGCTGGCTCCCATAAACAATTCTGCCGGCTCCCAGAAAGCTATTAGATCAAAAAACAAAACAAAAAAGGAAGGAGGCACAGTGGAAGGTAGCCCTGTTGGAAGAGGATGGTCAGTGATCAGGGACAGAGCAAAATCACATTCCTGGAATATCTCCCTATTCAATTGCCAAATCCCTGTGCATCTAAATCCTGTCTGTCCATTTGACTTTGACACATGCTATTCCCGTCCCTTGGACGTCAACAAAACAATTATGCAAACTAATCAAGTTTTGATTAATTCATGCGAACGGCCAGGTCAGACAAAAATACGGATCATATTTTTTCTCGGTTTTGTAAGGGGCAAAATCGTGGAGAACATTTTTATCTCAATTTTGGGGCCGAATTCAAGGGTAATTTTTTTCCAATGTAAGGTGTTAAAATCGAGGGTGGATTTTTTTTCTCACTTTTAGTGGTCAAAATTGAATGCAAGCGGTCTGGTCAGACAAAAATATAGCTCATGAAAAAATGAATTTCATACCTCCAAAACACGTTTGTTTATTTTTTTTTTTTGTTTATTTTTTTTCAATAAAAGTAGCCACAGATGTTTGATGTGTCTTCTGTCCTCTTGGTGGGAGAAGATGGTCTACTGCGTGCACGGTATGAGTGTCATCACTCTAGCATGTTTCTGATAGGAGGAATAAAACATGTTGCAATCGTCCCAGTCTCCCCTCTATAGCATAGCTACGTTTTTTCTTATTTGTCTTACTTAAAATCACTTGGAGTGCTGCTGGCATGTATTTACATGTATACGTGTATTTACTTTAGATAATCTTGATATATAACTCTTTTTAGCCATTTTTATTTATTTTTTTTTTTTTGTATATGTATAACTTATCAGCCCCAACTAAAATAAACGGACTTCGATGTGCAAATTTCATGATTTGCCAAATACTTTTAATTTCGGTTTATGGGGGGCCCACTGAATCTGAAGTTTCCTGGGCCTCAGAGATCTAAACTCGGTCCGCTGTGTGTACGTGTATGTACGTTCGTTTTGTTTGTGCGCGTGCGCGTGTATGTGCAGTTTACACTGGGTCGACGTATGTGGTACTATCTGAGTGCATCGTCTGCTTTTTACTTTTAGTAATCTCAACTATCTTTTATACTAAAACAGACGAGGCAAACACCCGGGAACACGTACAGACTTTCCCGAACGAGATTGAATCTTTGGATCGAAACAACCCGAGCCAAGACGCAGCACTTTGTGAAGCTACCGAAGCCAACAGTATCAAGAATCTTATTGGCCAGTCTCGCAAAAAGAAATCGACATCCGGAAAAACCTACAGTGCCACATGCCAGTACAAAGATTTTATTTATTGTCTTCCGGCCCATTTGGCAAAGTACATTCTTAGCCTGTTAGATGAAGCCAGCATAACGAATTCCTTAAAGGTTAGCCAAAAATGGCGCCTATTGACCAAAGAAGTTATAAGGGATTCTGTCCTTGGACAGCAAGTCCGGGAAGAAGCCATGATTCTTCAGGTAGGAATTTTTAGTCAGTTTCCTTATCCCCTAACTTCCGTAAAGTATTATTTATCGGATAAGGTTCAAATATGAACGAGAGGGAAAGAAAGTAACTCTGAATAATATGGTTGATTGCAATTGATACTTTATCAACGAACAAAAATGTGTTTAATTTCGTTAATTGTTCGATATTTATGCATGTCTTTAAATTCATTTGTCAATAATATTATCATCATTATTAGCCATTACAACAGCCCACCATAAAACTAATTCATTTATCCCTTGTTATTCGAGATGAAATACTCACCTCAACGTCAAAAGCAAAGCTCCACCTTCGTTAAGTCTTGATAATCAATCGTTGGTATAAGCCCACCAATTCTTTTCATCTGTGTTGATCATGTGCCAATGCCAGCTCTCTTTCGAGCCAATTCATGGTTGCTTTGTCCATTACGAGTTCTTTAAATCAAACAAAACTATTACAGCGGACCGTTATTGCTAAAATCGGCTGATGATTGAAGATTTACGTAATAACATGCCCTGATTTCGTCTGCTGAAATTATTTTTCAGGATGACTGCGCAAGCCCTCTCTCAAGGAAAATAAACTCTGGATATCGAATTGTTAGTTTGTGAGCGGGTCGGGACCATCTGACGTAATTTAGGCGACATCTAACTTGACGTAAACCCACTTGGCGAAGAACGTTTTAGCAAAAAAGTGTTGATCGATTTGCAAACATTCAAAGATGAAACCTTGAAAGCTTTGAAGCAATGAATGTAAAATAAAAACATTAGATCTGTGGACAATTTTCTCCATTTTTATGCTACTATTTACCTTCATCTTGATATTTGCGTTGCTTTTTATCGCTACTTAACCTAATAGTAGAATAAAAATGAAAAAAAAATGTTGATGATAATTTGTAATACTTCATCCACCATTTCATGAATCACCGAAAATTTGTTTAGATCGGGGCTTCTCAAACTTTTTCCATGTATGACCCTTTTTATTGAGTCAAAATTATACGTGACCCCTCACTCACTAAAAGCAATACGTACTACTATGACTATATAAATCTTTAGCTGCAATCTAAACTAAACATAGAAACAAATAATTACAAAAATGTCATAAATTGCTACGTATGTTCAACGAATCTTTATTCTGTTTAACAGTGTTTATTAAGAGAAAAATATCTTTTTAGATGAATTACCAAAATACAACGAAATTGTGATCTTTTTTTGAATTAGTTGATGCTAAGATAAGCCCTGATTTAGATCAATTGATAATTATGAGCAAGCCTTTTGAAACATTTTTAAATTCGATAATCTAATGTAATTATCACAACTTCGATCGAACGTACTTATTGATAGAATTTCTTTCATAAATAGCTAGAAAAAATATTTCAATGGAAATATCCCCCACTTTTGAAATCTCAATAAAATACGTTCATCGCAGTTGTGATAATTACAGAAAACTTCATCTATTTTCATTTATTATTTGAATTCCAGTAGATTTCAAAATGAGGGATTACCGGAAATTCAAATTCTGATTTTTATCGTAAAATTTTAAAAAACTGAAAAAATTTCCAGACAATTATTAATGTCTCTATAGTTGATTCTTATCTGCCATTCAAAGGTAAAACTTCAAAACGCTTCAAAACTCTAATACAACTTTATTTAAAAAATAAAAACAATAATTCTTTTGATCACTAAAAAAAGCAACTGTTTAGTTCATATAGTAGTTATGAGCAACGCTACTCAGGTAATCGATAGCGTCTAGGTTTTCAAATCTAAGTTTCATATAAAAATATTACTTATTTTATCAAATATACCACTTCTACACAGACGTGCATTAAATTTCTTGCTTTTTATCCAGTCTATCAGATGCGCTTTTTAACCTGAAAGTAAATATCGCACCGTATTTACCCGCGTATAATGTGAGGAATTTGATAAAAACATATGTCTCAGAATTGGGGGATGCATTATACTTCAGTGTGAAAAAGATGATAATATAATGATAGATATTGTAATTTTGTTCAATTAGACAGATTTACAAATAAAATGATGTTCTTGGTGCCATAACGCCCGTCGCTAAAGGATAGACGCCATAATAGTTTTGACGCAAGAGCGCTCGCGACAAATTGGCTCTGCCAAATAGTACCATTCAAGAGGAACTACCTCAACATCTGTCTCCACTGAATTCAACACTGATATTTTCATTTAATCGGATCGCTGAAACACTTTCTCAATGACAAAACATTCAAAAGTAGGGATGACATTATCATTATGAGAATCGTTTTTGTCCATAATCCTAGAAGGAATTTAAAAAAAACAGGTCTGGTCAGTCCTCCAATAGGAACCGCCATGAGACCAACATTTTTTCGTAGCTTGCTATGTTAGGTCGATCAATTGGGAAATTGGAAAATGTTACTTTTACTGCCTTTTGTTGGGCAGTGATCAGTAAAAAAAATAAGGGATCACTTTAGCATAAGCTCGCATCGCCAACCTGGAACCTTCATTTAAGAAAAAACAACATTTTACTAAGACCTAATAAGGAGTAAATGTTGAAATTTTTAGCCCTGTAGCTCCATTGGTGCAACCTGTACGCCAGATCCATGCATGGCCAGCCGAACAAATAGACAGCTCTACATAAAAACTGAAGAAACCTATCTTGATAGTTTTGGTGACAGTTTCGCTTGACGGTTTCCAAGTAGTTCCACGGTGAGCTTTTTTTGTCTTTGCTTAGAATGATGATTATGTTCTTGACAAATTGATTGAATTTTCGCTTTATTTGAACGGGTGTCTATGCCGTCTCCCACAATGCGATATTACTTCCAGAACAACCTGATATTTTTCCTCTTTCTTAGTTTAAAACTTTGTTTCGTATCTAATTTGCTGTTTCATCCACCCTAATTTGCTTTATGTTTATTGCAACAGCTAACCTTTCTTACTGTTGGCCCTACGCCAAGATTATTTGTCACTATGCCCGAGGAGTTCCAACTAGTCCGCGTTAATACCACAGTTCAGACTTGTATGGGCATGGCTAACCTTAAATATTCCTCCTATTCTACATTCTATGCACCTACGTAAAAAGCCCACTTACGTGTTCACATTGAACGAAACATTAGAAGTGATATTTTTAGCCTTATATTTTGAACATACTTTTGAAAATAAAATCTTTAAAACAGTGGTTTTTAATCTTTTTACCAACACGCCTCCCTGTTGTTGGATTTTGTCTGGGTACTACAAATCTGTGACAAAACAGATTTTAGTATATCATGTTCATCACGATATTATGCAAACATTTTTTAAGAGAATTCCAAAAGTAAATGGAGAAATTCTCACTTTGTTCAGTTGACTCACGCCCACCAGGGGGTAGTACCCCCTGGTTAAGAACCACTGCTTTAAAACATTCATTGGGTACCAGGATCGGATTTTGACTCTGAGGCCCAGTGCATTTCAGGTTCGATGGGCCCCTCACACACAAAATAGAAATACACAGAAAATCACAAAATTTACACATCCAAGTCTGCTTATACATACATAGAAAGGTTAAATGAGTTTATATATCTGGAGACTGATTGGACAATGTTTATGATTTCTTCTCTTTCTTTGACTCTAACCATGGCAAAAAAAGAAAGATAAAGGAACTAGTAAAAATTAATAATCGTGAATGTGTGTAATGGAATTATGGTTCACTTTCATCGTGTGCTATGTTAGATATCAACAAAAAAAACAAAAAAAACAAAGAACAATTAAAAGTAATTACAAAAATGAGCTATATATACATATATATGAGCTATATATATATATATATATATATATATATATATATATATATATATATATATATATATATATATATACAGACCTTACTTATGTGGTCCTCTGGCAGATTAAGCTAAGCCTGGTAAATTCTTCAAAGAGTTTTTTGTACTGTAGCACCCCTATACTTTTACTTTACTTAAACACGAAACCCTTCTTTTAGCTAGATATCGAAAATGTCACTTCCTCCGACGGCCTCTATAAAAGCCCTGGACGCACATACGCACATGGTCAAACGCTTGTTGCTGGCTACTCTCTCTCTCTCTCTCTCTCTCTCGCTCTTCCCTAAGATCGGTATTATTTCGCCGACTCCCCGGCCGATCCGATCTTAACCATTTCACTGTAACCTATCTCTGTACTAACTTTGCCTATTTCACTTCATCGATGTCGAGGCATCTCACATATGCACAGCTACTCAGCTGTGTCTCCACCACGTGCACCAAACACGTATACACCTTTCACTCTCATGAATGAAATGGCAATGCTTTTTACTATTCGATAGTCACAAAGATCTCTCATAATTCTCTTTACTTCGGGAAACACTCATCGATAAAATTCTGTATTCTTGGTCTTTCATGGTCAGTCCATCGAGTGTCTATCAGAGTCAGAGAATAGCCCCCAAATCAAACACACAACTTGGCAGTTTGGCGCATACACTGAACCCAGTCTCCATATTCATTCCTTGGTATGCTCCAAGCCGTACGGATTCAAAAGCAGTTCAAACACCTCCGCTTCGACTCTGACGCCTGTACTATCGATGACAACAACGCCCCCCCCTTCTTATCCCTTTACGCAATCAATTAACGTTATAATGACATCTATTTCATTTTCATTCTTTATTTGTCATTACTGTTCCTGTATGAAATGTACGTTTTATTTGTCCATCCAAATACGTGTATGTATTCTTTTTACTTTGTTTCATTTCTGCGTCTACGTTCATACTTATCTCTTCGTACATCTCCTTTACACCTTCCACATCTCCGGTGACGTCGACACTACCACCAAACCATATAAAAACAAAATCCTTTGTCTCCAACATCTTCACGCTACCCATTCCTCGACGAGAACAGCAAGAGATATTCAGAAATATACTATCTACAAACCTTTCACTTTCCAACCAGATGATATCCCACTCATGTACTATTGAATTCTTTTATGTAGTTGACACGATGTCTTGACAGTTTTGGTGTTAACATCCCCCCCCCCCCAAAAAAAAACTAACAAGTAGTTCAATCGTCTAAAAATCTTTTTGAATATTAATGACCTGTCTCAATATCGTAGACAGTAGTAAATTCTTATTTGTCATATACAATGAAATATGTTTGGAGACGCACGTATGTATGTGTGAATGTACTTGTGTGTGTGTTTATTTGTTTCTGCTAATAATCAACGGGCCTCGATGTGCATAGTATATGACCATTATATGAAGTATATTTCAGTTATTTGATTCGACACACAAACGCAACACAAGTGTGCTCTACGAATTAATGTTATGGGGATCTTAGCTGTATGTTGAATTTTTCATGTTAATTATATTTCAGAAACAAAAATTATAGTGAGTATACTATGCATATATACGAATATAAATACTGGTTCCATCATAGTTCTAGCATGCAAGCCCCCGGCGTACTCATACATGTATGCAAGTGCATATATGTCGGTAACGATGTAGCCGACCTGCATTTATTGGAATATGTGTCTGGGTGGAATTGTTTATGTTGAAGCCGTTGTGCAATGATATGATTCTTATGATGTATCTTGTATATGTTGAAGAAGCCAGGGCTTTGTTTTACGGTGTTTTTCGTTGCAATGAGTGCTGCTTCTATTAAATAGCAGGTCGTTCTATTGTGCATTTTATGGCTTTAAATGTATAGTATACATGAGTGTATACGCTCAAGACTGTACAGACACTATCTCCAAAGGTTCTCCATGAATGTCAATGAAATTTTATGAAAGGGTAAGCAATACGCTATGAAAGGAGTGATTAAATTTTGCAAAATTATTTCTTCTCTGTCGAAGTTATATGTCAATCACATATAACATCTCCAAACTTTTGTCTTTCCACATGATATCTCTAAATGTTTTCGATGAATTACAATGAAATTTTGTAGAATTGTGGGCAATGTGTTACAAGTTATTAATTTTTGGAACAGATCCATGCGTATATGAAACCCCTGGCAATGGCGTTGCCGGAGATACGCACTCTGTAACGAATTTTTTTTCGGGGGTAGGGTGCTAGCCTGCGCAACCGAGATCAACTGCTTTACAGAGCTAAAGGACCCCATATGCATATTCGTTTCAATCCATATTTGAATCGTATAGCAGTGGTCAAGACTAACTAGTCAGAAAAGCTAAACCAAATGAATTTCTATTTGGGCTAGTAATTATTTTTAGGAACCCTCAACCAGAACTGCCAACGTAGGTTTCTTCAGTTTCTAGTGGTTCAGCTATCCTGTCTGGTCGGCCATGTATGTATGTGCCGTGCGTACAAGCCACGCCAATGGAGCTAGAGGGCTTAAAATTTAAATATTTACTTATTAGTTTATCTAGGAAACCATTTTACCCCACCCCAGATAATTTTTAGTGGGGGTTCAGTTTGCCATGTAAACTTATGCTTAATGGCCCGTAGTTTGTGTCCAAGAGTGTTCATATTTGTTTTTTTTTTCGAAAATTTGAACTTTAGAGTGTTCACTGCCCAACAAAAGGCGAGAGAAGTAGCTTATTCACATTCATTCACTTATCACCTCCTTCCAATTTTCTTATTGATCACCTCTAACAATGTATGCTTCCAAAAGACATTGGCCACGTGACGGTTTCTATTGAGTGACTGACCAGCTCTGTTCTATCTAGATTTTTTCTTGGATGTTAGAGATGTAAAAAAAAGAAATCAGCCTTTCTTTTGACAAATTTTGTATTTATGAACTTTTTTTTCTCACTGGATTCCTCTTTTTGCCCAGGGTTCTTCTTCCCATGGTGTCAATCCAGTATACGCAAAAGATATTGATGTTCCAGTGCCAAATGTTACTCCCAATACCTGGAACGTAATCTTCACGGACGAACCCATCATAAAGACAAATTATAGAAGTGAAGCGAATTTTACAGTTGCCTATAGCGGAATTTCAACCAGAAAAGTTATCATGGAGGAACGAAACATCTACTGCGGAGCGTATAACGTTATGGTTCTAAAAAATGTGTGGGTAATTTATGTTTGATCAGTGTTTTAATAAGAACTATCCGACTGGATGGTATTAAAAAAGACAAGGTGGAAAGCTAATAGTTGTTAAAGATGATACAATTTATTACATTAACGTGTTTTGTCGTCTACCGACTTTATCAGAATGTAAGGAAATATGACACCCTCACCACAAGGATTTAGATAAGGTATGACGGCCGGGTGATTAATCTTGGGTGATTGAGATTAATGACTTTTCCACGTGATATTATCTTGATATCATGAATTCTCCTATAAGAATTCCATACACTTGTGTATTTCCTCACATTCTAATGAGATCAGAGGACGATAAAACATGTTGAAGTAATAAATTGTTTCATTCTTAACAACAATTTGCTTTCCGTGTTGTATTTTGATAGGTTTACATACAAAGTTTTGGCTACGATAAATTCGTTTTGATTTTGCATTTTTTTTTTTTCGACCTGGATCTTGGTAAAGGCATAACTCATTTTCTCTAAAATTTCCATCCATTCCAAATGCACCCAATAATCTACAATCCTGAATTTTGAAAGACATTGAGTTTTCTAGGTCATTAATAATCCCCTGGATAAACCATAACAACATTTGCCGTATCTTAGCATTCGGCGTGTTTGTAATGTTTTTCATTTGGAAATAAGTTTTGAATTTGATCTTGGCCTGTCAAATCACAATTTGATTTTACCTATCTTTTATTTAAAAACAGTGATCATTCAAAAATATTATTGTGTCCTTCAGCTATACTCGAAAAATCCGTAAATTTAGGTTACCTATTCTAGTTTTAGACGAAAAGTCTATATAAAGGGATGGATCAATAAGTCTATAGCCTGAAACAGTTATAAGCTGAATTATTTTCTGAAATTATCACTGTATAACTTCCGACCCATGTGATTGATATTCGCCACTGAATTGAGTGTATTGAAAGTAAGAGATTATATTAAAAATAACTATCTGCTGTGTGAAACAAATGCTTTTTTTTAATCATCTGACTTATTAACGAACCTACGTTCACTATATGAGTACCGTTGGATTAAAATCAAAGAGTGTACTAACAACTCAGACACCATTTCGGTATAGTTTACCCCTTTTGGGGTAACAGGATTAACTGAGTATGAAAGAAAGTATACATTCGCATATCTGATCAAAGTTGGTTTTTGTAGCTGCTTTTCAAATTGATCAGTGTACTGCCGTTCGCCCTTCCAACAGTAATGTCTTTCTGGTTGTTAATTGCTTAGATGTATGCAGGTTAAAACGCTATTGGGTTTAACAGTGGATTAGATACTGATCGAAAATTACGAGAGACAGTAACACGCGTGGTCAAAATTAGGTGCCGGCTTCCACTAATCAGAATGAGGCTCTCTGGTAGTAACTTCCGCTTTTAGAACGATGTTCAGCAAATAATTTCTCTTATGGTTACAAGTGGGCGCAGTTGCTTCCCTTTATTTACGTTAAAAACAGACAAGTAAAAACATAGATATCACATCAGGGAGCAGTGAGTGATCTTTGTCTAATCCTAAGAAGCGTTAAATAGAGGTTTTTATTGCTACTATTGCTGAAATAATATCGTATATTTGTCCAAAGATAACCTACACTATTACTGATAATTTTATTTCATTGCAGTGAGGACAATGATCGCGTGATCCATACGGACGGTGGAGAGTTGGTTGCACTCGGATCCAAGGACAGAAAAGTGCGTTTCATCAACAGTGGTTCCGGTAAAGATGTCACCCCTGTGATCAAAGGCCACGCTGGATCCATTAAATGTGTATGCATTTGTGAAGAGAAGAGGATTGTTTTAAGTGGCAGCTACGATACCAGTATACGGTAAATTTGGCACTATATGTTTCTAATTAATTATTGCCGTAAATTGAAAACAAAAACTTCTTTTGGTCAGTAAGTAGAGACTCAGTTGGAAAAGGGGCAAGTGCTTAGTTGATAAGAGGGAACTCCCCGAATGGGTCTTCTATTAAAATATATTTTTGAATCTTTACCAAAGGGGCACTTTGGACACGAAAAAGAAAATGGGATCAAGCCCCCACCACTGTGCACGTGCATAAAGAGTACTACATTCCAAGAGTTGTTCGGACTTTTGAACTCATTCTTTGTTTTGCTTTAGTTGTAAACACAGCGTTATCAAAACGTTGTGGTAACAACAAAATCAAATGAAGTGACGAGTTCTCTAAACTGAGCAACTCTGGGAATTAACTACTTTTTCTCAAAATTATAGAATATATCTTGGCACATCTGAAGAATGTTGTAGAATGGATCAGCCAGGACAAAAACAAAAACAACGCAAAGAATGAGTTTAATAGCCCGAACAACTATAAGAGTGATAATGACTCTTCTCAAAATCATAGACAGTATTATATATTATGCATAATTGTTAAAATAAATAATGCCTGTAGCATATAAGTAGAAATGTCGATTTTAATTACTAAAAATCCATCTGTGTCTAATAAAAACGCATTTTGGATGCTGGGCTAAATACGCACGAGCATGTAATTTAGCTATTATATACTTTCTAAAAACTGCTCCTCTAGACACTTTCGAGTCAATGTTATTACCTGGGGAAGCTCAAAGGAGAAAGTTTCCATGGGATATGTTGTTCTATAATTCCCTTGCTACAACTTAAGAGACAACACGATCGAATGGTTAAGATGTCATAAGATGAATCCGACAAAACCGTTTCAAATTTTGATTACTGAAGAACAATGCTACAATTTGGTGTTAATGCTCTAAAGAAATTAAAAAATCTTGCATCCTATTAGCGTTGATACGGTTTTATCAATGATACAGCAAGATGATACTATATATCCATGTTAATACTTTTACTAAGCTGCTGTTACTAACTACATCTAAATAGCACTAATGCTAAGAGACAATTACGTCCCTTTATTGTGACGTCACTCGCCTATTCACTATACGGTATTAAACATGATTTTAAACTGAATAAATGCTTGTCTCCTGCCTTGTCTTTATCTTCCATTTTAATCCAATCAAAAGTTATCGATACTCTATCCATCGACTTATAAAAGATAAGACATTACATATGAACAAGGGTGATGCTGCGTAAGTCACAATCTATCCCTTTGCACTTGGGCATCATTTTGAAATGTGCTAGATGAAGTCTCTGCTGAGCAGTTGCTTCTCTTTGTTGAATTGATTTGTCCTTTGCAATATGTTCTGCAGAAATTGAGAAATAGGTTCATCTAGACAAATTTTCGACTTGAGCTTAGTTCAGTCTGGCACAAAGTTACAAGTTCAAGACACCCACCAAAAATGGAACACGCTTCTGTAGTAATAGTATACCAATTGCTGCATTGAACCTTTTCACGGGCAAATCAAAAAGTAAAGTAAGCTAATAAAAAAATTAAGTGACCAAATTTTAACATACGGCAATAAAATTTCAGAATGAGCTATGCAAATTAATAAGAAATACGCTATGTGAATTAAAAAATGCTCCAAGAAAATCAAAAACACAAGCAATCTGAGTCGTTGCGTGGATTTTAATCTGTTTGATTAATTTTTAATTTGTTTAGCGTGTATTCGAATTCAGTTACGTAATTTTTAATTTTTCTATTTTTCTTGGCGTATTTTTTATTTGGTCGCTGCGAAGAAAGCTGTAGAAGGGATCAGCCGAAACAACAACAAAAACACAAAAAAGAACGAGTACAATAATCTGAACAACTCTTAGGATGAGAGAGACTCTTCTCTAAATTTTAAAAAGCATATGTTTCCACTTCATCCCCCCACAACCCCGAAATAAATCACCTAATTTTAGAGGGTCGAGAGTTTGATAATAATTCGGTTTTCAAATCTAGGCTTTGATTTTGATCTGAATGAAATGTCTTTTTTCTCAGGTGCTGGTCAATAGACACTGGTCAGTGTCTCCGAATATTTCATGGACACCGAGACACAGTGGTCGTTTTATCGCTTCTCAAGAATACCTTGGCTTCTGGATCTAAAGATGGATCTTGCAAAGGTCAACTGAATTCTTTACTAATTATTATTGATTTCTTGTTACTGAGTGAAAATCACGTCCTTCGGTCAACATTTCCTCTCTATTTTTATTCTTCTTTTCAATAACGTCTTATTTTTTATTTTGTTTGTTTAATTTTGTCCTTGTTAACATGAAAGACAATTGTACGAATTGCCTATTCTTTCTCTTTTTATTGTTTTGGTTTCTTTATTGCGTGATTGTATTTGTCTTTCTTTTTTTCTTAAATTAAAATATGCTTTTATTTGCATAAATAAATACAAATGCATGAATTTCCATTTACCCTTGTAACTTATATACTTCTATCTTCGAATAGTTTTGTCCAAATCTTTTATTAAGAGTGGAAAAAGAACGTTGTATGAATTTGCGTCCATCACTACTTATCCTTTTTGGGCTGGGGGGGGGGTATTTCAAGGGGGCGTAGGGCTCAAAAGGATATATTCTGAATATATCTCAGCACTAACAGTTACCAGCGAGGAATAATGCTATCTTTTTATATGGGTACGTCAAGTTGGTGTTACATAAAACACAACTGTATCCTTTATTAACTATAAGGTTCCAACTTTACCCCGCTCGCCCTAGATGAGAAGTTCTGATTCGGGGAAGGGCGAAATACAACGTCTGCTTCCTACCTAGCGGGCTCACCTGGTTATATGTACTCTTGATACATATTTTCTCACTCAATCTTCAGTTATGTGCTTCCCTCGTCAATACTCATCTTCCAAACACGTTAGAAAAATCCCTCTGGTCTTTCACGAGCGGGGATCAATAAGTCCGTGTTCCGACACTGTTATTACCTGAATTTCGATCCAAAGGTTTCATTGTATAATGTTCTATGTGATTGATAGTGAAGTGCTTCAACAAGGAAGGAATTCATATTGAAAAATAAATTCTTGCAATGTGAATTTAATGATTATCTTCCATCATGAGGCTACGGACTCATTGATGTACATGCGTGTGAGATAGGATCAATTAGTCCATGGCCTGACACGTAGTTATTAGCTGAATTTTGAACTGATATTTCTACTACATAATCTTTGCCGTTTGTGATATATTCATTGAGTACCTATTAAGTAACAAACTCCCTGTCAGTGGTTTGCATGACTGGAACACTTAGCACTGTACTGTGACTGATATTGATATCTATCTGGAGAACCGGACTTCTGCAAAAGGTCCTATTAGTGAAGTGAATTGTTTGGAACTAAGTCACTTACAATGACTAGCGAGATGCTAACCATTGCTTCAAGACAAAGTATCATTATCAATTACATTATTATTTGACACCTAAATGGGAAGATCTAGGCATTCCTTGGTGTCTACAGTGGATAACAACGTGCTATGGGCATTTATTGGAAGTGTATTCACATTAAAAGACTATACTTTATCAAGTGAAGATACGGAAAAACACAAAATACATTACTTTTTAAAATCTTAATTTGATTTTTCATGTGTGTTTGTTGAATGCGTAAATAATCTATACCAGTGATTCTCAAATGAGAAGGACTTGGCTCTCAGGGGGAAGAATTTTAGCCCGAGGGAAATTGGAAAGATTTTGGGGATCATATTGACGACAGACACCCCAGAATCGATCGAATTGAAAAGGACAGATCTTCACTCCACACCGAGTGATGTCTCCTCGTACGTCAGCAGCCTTACAAACATGGACAAATACTACTTGGTTTCACGAAATTTATTACGATAAAATAAAACGAAAAGTTGTCACGCATTCTACCTCTCCGACAATTGTTTTAAAAGCTTCAATTATATATTTTTATTACATTTTTTTATTCAAATTTTATAGAGTTCCGAAAACTCCCAAGTACGATAAGGTTTGCGGTAAAATAAAATGCAAAAAATATTTATATACGTCGTCAATAAGATCCTAGAGGAAGAACGTGTAGAAAGAGAAAGTATAATGGCGAAAACATTACAAACAAAATAGTAAAGTAATTGAGGAAACTTGGGATCGCAAGGGGAGTAATGTGAACAGGAATTCTGAGAATCACTGATTGTTGGTTGTGGTAGAATATTTCTTCTAACGGATAATCTTTTTCTATTTTTACTCTTTAGTTTGGAATTTAGAAACTGGGAAGTGTCTGCAGACATTTCGTCATAACACTCCCGTTCACGCAATTGCTATGTCAACCAAAATTGTTTTGAGTGGATGTGACGGAGGTATTGTCAATGTCTGGCACAAGGACACTGGGCGACTCATAAAAGTAAGCGCACACATTATTTATCACTCGAAATTAGCTTTTCCTTTTGCAATCTGAGACTGAGAGGAATGATTTAAAAACAAGATACTGTCTATAGTTTTGAGAAGGGTCATGAAGATTCAAAGAGTTCTTCAGACGTTTGAGCTCCTTTTATTTTACTGTTCTTCTCTGATTCTATAACTGTTACTCTTACATTTTCTAACTACGAAGGAAGCTGTTTATCATAGTCACAGATAATATTATCGAGCGGTTATTGTTATCAAAATTAGCTGGTCCAACTCTTTATTTAATATTATATTAACATTTTTATTAATCAAATTAATTGTTATAATGTAAGGTTGTTCATAAAATTGAATTTAATGATATAGCAACGCATCCATAACGATAAATGTAAATTTATAATAATGAATATAAATGGTTCTAATTTTTATATCCATTGTTGTCCAATGTTTTTAATTGTTTGTCCACATCTAGAAGACACTGTCCCAAAATTATCACAATTATCGTGTTATGAATTGATTTAATTTTGTTGGAACTGTTGTGCTTTCGAGTTATTTCCCTGGGGCACAGAAATGGATGTTGGGAGTGAACAGTTGGTATGTTTCATTTTACGTCTGCTGTCTGCTGGAGAGAAAAAAATGTGTCCACATTGAAAAGTAAGGGCTAGGACTTGTGTTTGCAGTATAAAAAAAACTTCATCAGTGTCTGTATGGTCATTTTTCCACTCTGTACACCGGTGATAAACCACTGCCCAGATTTGCTGGAAACAAACTAAGTTCCCCTTTTGTTGTTGCCAGAATACAACGTTGAGTACTACTCCTTGCTGTCTATACCTGCAAATAAGAATTTCGTGCTGGATTCTCCAGCAGAAATGCTGACTGTCTTGGTCGTTTCCATGGTAATGCCCTAGTGGAAGATTTTTCAGCTTCAGTAAATAGTGCTCATAGAATGAATTTAGTTATTCCCCCCTGTAACTTTAGCTCAGTATTATTAGAAACTTTAAAAGATCCTGTTCTAAGTAAGACATATCGATTAACTAATAATGGCTGGGGAAATTACGCTGCGAATGCTGAATTGAAGCCATACTTCCACAAGCGAAAAGAATTAAGTTTTAAAGATGGTCCAGTGCTTTTGGGAAGTCGGGTTGTCATCTCTCTCGAGTTAAGGTTGAAGATGTTGCAAGAGCTTTTCCGTGTAGAAATAGTACGTATGAGGGCTCTTGTTCGATGATGTGTGTTGGTGACCAAACTTAGGTGCTGATACCGAAGCGATATGCCAGGTTTGAGTAATATGCACTCAGAGTCAAAAAGCTCCAATTCAAAGCTGGGAATATCCAAGTCGGCTATGGGAAAGAGTACATGTAGATTTTGTTGGTCCATTTATGGGACATATGTTTTCGATTGTTGTTGATGCGTACTCAAAATGCATTGAAGTGTGTATCATGAATTCGTCCGCTGCCCCAGCCACAATTGAGAACTTGAGAGGAATCTTTGCCATGCATAGTCTGCCTGTGATATTAGATAGCGATAATGATTGATGTAGAGTTTAAAATTTTTATATACTGCTATGGAATTCGACATACATTTACAGCTCCATATTACCTGTCCCTTATCTTACCCCTTCTTAGAGCTGGACGGGCTCCCAGTCTTTATGAAGCCTGATAAAGAAGCTGCTGTGTATGTACATATATTGTAGCACTTTGATGTATACTGGATCTACGCCTTGTATAAGGATGGCCTCCATGACCTTGGGGATTTCCACTGAAGTCTATAAACGCTGCAGTGAGTGGCAGCTCATATTCTGCTGCTTTTTCTTTCAGCTGGTTTATCGAGTGCAGGTGGTCCATGGTTGAGTAGCTTCTTCTAAAGCCAGCTTGCTTCTGAGGTTGGTTTTCATCTAGTGTTTCTGTGATTCAGTTGGTGATGATTTGGGGGAAAAAGTTTGTATATGCAGTTGAGTTGGCTTATAAGTCTGTAGCTGCTGAAATCTTTGGGGCTTCCCTTTTTATATAAAAGCATTATGATTGCAGAGTTCCGATAATCTGGGACTTTACTTTGTTTTAGGCACAAGTTGAATAGGATGGCCAGTTCCCTTATGATGATCTTACCCGCGTTTCTGAGTAGGTAGATGGTGATGTTGTCTGGTCCAGAGGCCTTTCCTTTCTTTGTTTGAATGCTTGTTTCAACTCCCATGGGGTTTAACTTATGGGAAACCCTTAAATTGATAGCTCGCGTCTGGAGTATTCTGTCCATTGTTTTGTAATTCCTTGTTTGGATGAATAGAGTTTTTTGATAATTCTTCACAGCCTGCCTCGAGATGATCTTCAGAAGACTAGACTGGGAGAGTACAGGAATCAGAATAGACAGCGAATATCTTAAAAACCTCGGATTTATAGACGACATTGCCCTTTCTGCAGAGAACCTACACGACCTCCAACTAATGCTAGATTAACTAAATGAAGAGAGCAAGAAAGTCGGCCTACACATAACCTTCAGCAAGTCGAAGATCATGTGCAACTACTTCAGAAATGATAACACTAAAATCAAAATCGAGGATAAAGAACTAGAGAAAGTTGACAACTACATCTACCTAGGACAACGAATCTCCATGAAACCCTCAAAAGAAGAAGAAATCAAGCGAAGAATTACCCTAGGATGGCAAGCCATTGACAGAGAAAGCTCAACCTTCTAAAATAAGAAGATCCTATTAATCCTAAAAAGAAGGGTATGCAACCAATGCATCCTCCAAATAGTCACTTATGGAGCTGAAACATGGAACCTATCCATGAGACAGACCCACTTATTGAGAAGCATGCAACGTGTACACGAAAGAATTATGCTTAACCTCACATGGAGAGACCACAAGATAGCAGAATACATCCAGGAGAAGACAGGGGTCCGAAACATCATAGAATCCATTAAAAAACTTAAATGGCAATGGGCTGGCCATGTTGCAAGAATGGCAGACAACTGATGGACATCACGACTCATGATATGGATCCCCAGAGATCACATGCGCAACCGAGACCGGCAGAATACCAGATGGAGAGACGAGCTAGACAAATTTAGAAAGTACTGGCTCCGCGACGCCCACGATAGAGAAGTGTTGCGAATCCTAGAGGTCTGTGTCTAACGATAGACTTTGATGATGATGATGATGATGATGATGGTGGTGGTGGTGGTGGTGGTGGTGATGATGATTGCTGTCCCCAAACGGGCAAGCTGAACGCATCCTTGGCTCGTTCGAAGAGGCAATAAAGAAGATGAAAGTGGGAGAAAAAGGGACATTCGACACTAAAATCATGTTCTTATTCTCGTTCAGAACTACTCTGCATTCAACAATTGGATGAATTATCTCAGATATACTTTAACCGTGGAAACTGGAAGTTATAACAATCATTAACGTATTATTTTCTATTATATACACTTGTCATTGTCGAATGGTGGTGTGGTAGATCGTTTATACTTGTGTTCTGATTATCTCCCCTCTCTCCTCTTTTTCTATTCGTTTGTATTTATTGTCTCTCTTTTACAGTCGCTCTCCTAGAGTGAAGGCCGACAAATATAGCGCCAGTTTTGTAGTTTAATGTCTTTCTTAAGGTCTCTTGTTCTTCTGTTTATTCATCACTATTTATTAAGCTACAAAATCATGGAAACGGCGTGGACACTCGAGTGCTTGGACATCGACTCGAGTCTACCAACGGCCGCCCGGGAATACAGACATTAGAGAACGATATTCTGTAACTACATCGAAGATTACCCGGATAAAATCCCCAACAAATACTGAAATCTATTGGGCTGTGTGAATTCCAGCGTTTTCGAATACATCGAAGAGAGTGAAAATTTTGACTCTACCATGTCAAAATTGGAAACATACGTAAGGACACCAAATGAGGCCTTTGCTAGACACCTGCTGGCTACCAGACGATAGATGCTGCGAGAATTCCTGCACAATTTCCACTGAGATTTGGAGAAACTAAAATAGAATTGTAATTTGTGGGACCCCGGTGCAGAACAGTGTTAGAACGACGCGTTTATTACTGGCATAGCCTCATCTGTGCATTTTAAAAAATAAAACACTGAACTTGATGACTACTTACAAGAAGCTTATACATTAAACCTAGCCTAGCATCACTCTGAGTCTTACGTTCAATCCTATAACCAGGTTAGTGCAGCTACTGAATCTGAAATTCCAACCCAGGAGGGGGAATCTGTGTGCGCAGCGGTGGGGCGGTGTAGACATCCGGCAAGTAAGTCCTGTTTTTTTGGACAGTCACGTTGTCGTTATGCCTTAGGAATGTTGAGTGCCATAAATGCAAGAAGAAAGGCCACTTCTCATGAATCTGTAAATCTACAGCTCTGGTGGCTGTCTAAGATGGCGACAAGTTTTGTACTCAATAAACTTGGCCTTCGCTCTTCTGCACCACAGCTTCTCTAACAGAACGATTCTAAGCTGCCTCTCTTATTCAATCACTCCTGTTCTTCTGGATGGACACAAGAGGACAGCTCTAATCAATTCTGACAATTCAGATTCCTACGTATATAAGGGTTGTGTTCGGTTGCAGCGATGGAAGATATTACCCCATTCTGGGAGAATATTTATGGCCTCCAGCAGCCTCAGCTCGCCAATTTTTCAGTTGTGTGAACCGGCTCCAGATCGGATATAAAAGACTCTGACCAACTTTTTACCGCCTTTGAAGCCAACGGTAAGCTAGATCAATTACGAGTTGTGCCGTTTGGAATGACAAATGGAGTAGCAATTTTCCAAGGGGCTATGAATGACTTCATTGCCAGATGCAAGTTGAAGGATACATTCGTTCACTAGGATAGCATAACGGTAGCTGGCACGGACAGAGAAGAACTCGACAAGACTCTTCTTGAACTTAGAAGAGCTGCATTTCAGGAGAATTCAACCATCCTGTCAATTCAGTCGATTAACGTCGTAGGATATAACCTATCTCACGGAACTATGAAGTCTGATGCTGAGCGAATTTGCTGTACCACAGGACTCTGCATCTCTTTCCAGGGCAGTTGGGTGTGTGCCTACTACTCTTGGTTGATTCCTAAATATTCTTATATAGTTCACCAGTTTGTACAATCCAGGGTTTCTCCTTTCAATGAAGAAGCAGTTCAAACTTCCAATAATCTTAAGTGTGGCATCAGGTAATCAGTTGGGTATGCTATCGACGAATTTCGTCCCTTTACAGCGGAGACTGATGCATCAGACACTTAACTCTCTGCTTTGCTCATTCAAGCTGGAATACCAGTGGCTCTTCCAGATCTCTTACCCCTACCGAATGCACACACTCAGCAGTGGAGAAGGAAAATAGAGATGAAATAATATCAAATAGGATATAGAGATGAAATAATATCAAATAGGATATAGAGATGAAATAATAGAGGCTGTACGGAATTGGAGGTACTATCTCACTGAGAAATATTCCACCCTCCTGACGGATCAGAAGTCAGCGTTTTTCATGTTCGTCTTACTCGAGCAAAATCAAGGATGACAAGATCCAACAAAATCATTTTGCTACAGTTACAACATAGTATATCGACCTGGAAAGGTGAACATGGCCGCTGATGCTTTCTCACGGGTATTTTGCTCGACTAAACTCGACCTGTCTGAACTTAGAACTATACATGAACAGTTATCCTACCTTGGTGTATCAGGGTTGTCTCACTTTGTTCGTAATCGCAATCTGCCATTTTCAGTAGACGTCAAAGCTGCCTGATGTAGGTGCTCTGCCAAATGGAAACTCCAGTTCTACAGGCCGAGAAGTGCTCCACTTAAAAAAGCTACTTAATCTTATGACCGTTTGAGTATTAATTTCAAGAGACCTTCAATTCCCAAAATCGCTATCTATTCACTGTACTCAAGAGGTACTCTGTTCTCTTTTGAATTCCTTTGCAGGGATATGAACACCGAAAGTATCTCACAGTGCCTGTTGCAGATCGGGGAGAGAGCCTCATGAGCGTTCTCCTTGGCCATAGAGTTAGTGTCGGTTGCACTACACCGTGCAACCTTCAAGGTAATGGACAGTGCGAGGGGTATAACGGAATTATATGGAAGACCTTACAGTTAGCTGCAGCAATTGCCCGTCAAAATTGTCCCATTACTTTCAGGGGAAGTCTTCTTCCTGATGCCTTGCATTCCATCCGTCCCTTATTATGAACCGCTACCAACGCCATTCTTCATGAAAGGTTCTTTACGTTACAACACCCGTGTCCAAGAGAAACTTTACTCTCTTATTGGCTTTCCCAAGCCTGGAACTGTACTTTTGCATCGTCATGTTCGCTACAGCAAGCTTGGCCCCTTGGTAAACGAAACGGAACTCTCTGAAGCGAACCCTTAGTATGCCCTTGTCCGCTATTCGGATGGAAGACGATCGAGTCTCTCTTGGAGATCTAGCCCCTGCTGGAGACTTACAGGAACGTACTCAGTTAAGTGAAGAAAGGTCTACGTCCCTGAGCAACTCCCTTGGTAAACTCTGTCGACGTCGTTTCCAATCGTGTGTCTCCCAGTCGGTAAGATCTGGCGCCGTGGGTGACACCTCATCCTGTACCGCCTCGATATTCTGAGAGGATCTACAAGAGGCTCAGTTACTTGAAAGATTTCATCCCTTGAGAACCCAAGTGATAACGAATTGTTCAGTCAGTTTGTGCAGTGCTTTTTCTTTTGAAGGGGTGATTGTGGTAGATCGTATGTACTTTTTATGTATGTGTTTTAATTATCTCCCGTCGACTGCCTTTCCTTTTTGTTAGAATCAATTGTCTTCCCTTGACATTCGTTCTCCTTGAGTGAAGGTCCACAGATATGGCGCCAGTTTTATAGTTTAATGAAGCCTTTCTTAAAGTATCTTGTTCTCTTGAATTTCCTCATGGCCTGCAGACCTTTGAATGGTTTGCCTACTCAGAAAGCCCACGGATCCCAGTAATACCTATGTGAACCATCTTGGGTCTGCAGATCCCAGGTTGGGAATCACAGGTATAGAATATCCTACTTTTTGAAAATTTCCACCATAGGTATGACTCAATACACAAAAATGATAAGCGGCTTCCTCTGTATTTGGTTGTTGAATAAATAACAAAACAATTTTGATTAAATGGTAGGTGTATCAAGTATATTCCAAGTCCATTACAAATTTGTCTTGAACTTCATTTTTTGTAGTTGAATAGCAAAGTTGTTTTCATCTCAGTAAAACCAATTACTAATCAGTGAGTAGTAATGTAACTTGCAGTAGTAAGGTAATTATGTTTGTGTGTGTGTGTGTGTGTGGAGAGAGAGAGAGAAAGAGAGAGAGGGGAGAGTATGAATACAGAAAGTTCTACGTACATCGTAAGTAGGTTCATAAGTAGATATAAACAAACGTATTATTACGTGTTTCCGTTGTTTAGGTAGTTTATACCGAAGTAAAGATTAACATAAGACAATGCACGTTTTCTCATTCCAGAAACTCACAGGGCATACGGGACCCATAACGTCCATCGAATATGACCGCTGGCATATTGTCACAGGTAGTACAGATAAATACGCAATGGTCTGGAGTTCCCTTGGAGATCACGTTCGTTGTTTGAGAGCCTTCAAGCACCCAAAGTAGGGACTATATTATGTTCATTTGAACCTTTTTAAAACATTTTTCATGGTGGACTAAACGTAAGACTATAGGAACATATGGATTAAATGCATTATTTACCAAGCTGCAGCGTCTATTAAATTGTCTGATTCAAAACCTATATTGTATGTTATCTAGTTTTAATTGATGTAATAGTCAGAATTCCATAGGTGAGATATTTCCATTATTAATTTTCGACTAGTTTGTCTTATCATCTTATTATTGTTGCTATTAATCGCAATACTCAGGTCTTTTTACATTCTATTACCATTTAGTATGCAGCATAAATTGAAAATAAAGAAGTAACCCCCAACAAGACTTGAACTCGCATCCAAACGATGATGGAATAAGGTGGAAGATAAACTAGTAAAAAATTTATTACTGTAATTACTTTATCCAAGAAATTCAGACAACTCATTGTTTTTATTCATATGTTGGGTATTTATTACTGTTATATGTTATAAAGATAAGGATATTCGAATGGATCTAGAGTTCTGGGTTTGAAAACATTTGTCTACACACACACACATACAATCTAAACTTTGGTATGTGTTTGCTTTCTTTGATTTGGTTAGTTGTATGCTGATTAAAAGAATATTGGTTTTAACTGTCTTAATAGTGATAGAAAGACGAACAACAGACACGTATGTATGGTCGTGACGGCTAGCCTCTGATCATGTGCCAGTTTCAGCTATTGAGCACAGGGCCTCGTCATGTCACTTCCGGTATCAGAACAAGGCTTCGTCTAGTAACCTCCATTACGACTACGATCGGGCAAGTTTCTGTCCTTTATTCATATTTAACCGGACAAGAGAAACATGGTTATGACATATTTGAAGGTTCAAATTGTGAGAAAATATACTTTAACATGATGATCCCCTGTTCCAACCATTTGATTAATGTGTCTCTTAGTGGGAATGCAGGCAAGAGTAAACTGTGGTTTGTAGATTCAAAGAAAAGGATAATAGATAAGTATTTTAGGGCCATATTCAGAGATGTGGCTCTAATTTTGACAGATGTCTCTGCAGTATATTTCAACGTTCGTAATCTGGTCTTCGCATGGTTCTGATTACTAATCTCTGTTGCTGAAAACAAACTCACTTATCCATAGATATAAAGAAATTAAAATATAAGGATAGAAAAAGATTTTCTAAGCTTTTTGATACAACAATGTATGATGATGTATTCGAACCGGCTCTTTAAAAGACCAAGATGACGGATAATAGATGGAAAATACTATAAAAACAAAATATAAGTGTAATTGCAAGCCGACCAGAACAAAGCAAATAGATTTAATAGCAGGAAAAACACACTCATTTTCATAAGTCTGATAAAAAATCTTGAGGATACTTCATCACTAAACCTTTAGGTAAAGAATGCATGTTTCTGTTGGGATAGACACATAGACTTCAGATTTCTAAAGCGTATACTTTTGTTTTCCTCTTCCCTGACAAACTATATTTCCATAATCTTATCTTATCTGATCAAGAAAAGAGACAGACTAAACCTCGAACTGCCACTATTTTGATATACTCCCTGGAATTATGTTCAACTGATTTTGGTTTGAAAGTCTCACAAGTAAATGTATCCTGATTTTCTCTAACACACTCTGGTGACAGATTTCTTTTTGTGCTTAACCAACCAACTGGAATTAATGTTGGTATTTGTCTACAAGTCATTAAGGCGTCTTTCCATTATTTGCTGCTTTGGTCCTAAACACTAAACAATATGAATGGGATCTGCGTTAATTCATTTCACTGTGTGGAACTAGAGAATACATTTAGATCTGTATCATTGTTTATTGTTTAATTTAGTCAAGCACAAAGTCATATTTTTGGGTAGTGCCCAATGAGGATTGAACGTGCTATTTATAGATTTTCATGCAAATTCACTGCTTACCTATGAGGTGTGCATACAGAGAAGTTCATTGGCTGCTAGAGATTAAAAGAGGATTGCGTCGCTGTAATATTTCAAGTGGCGAAGAATCATTATAATACTTGTAATACTTGACTTGATGACTAAAACCGCATTTTTTTTTATCTCCAGAGAAGTACAGTGCGTGAACCTTGTTTATGTTCGCGTCATCACAGGATCTAATGATGGAAGGATACGGATTTGGAATCTTTTGACTGGCCAATGCTGTCGGATTATGCGTGGTAATAGCTACAGTGACCCTATTTTGCATCTCATTCCAATCGGAAACAGGTACAAAGATTTTATTCAACTCCACAAAAATGTGATTCAATGGAATAATTTCATGTTATGGATATTATGGATATGTTTGATTGGAGATTTGAAGATCTTTAACGTTTAGACCAGGTCCAAATCTGTGCATTCACTTTTAATTCAGAACTCACGTTTCTAACCAATTTTTACTACGTCGTCTTTCATAGTTTCTATAATTTGAGAAATCTCAGCACGGAAACGTGTGTGTGCATGGAGTTAACTCAACAACTAGTCAATGTACAAAGTTGATATTACGCCAGATATATCAGTTCTTGCACCGGACATTGCGATGTCAAGTCTCAAGTCGTTTGAATCTACGGTTCCGGATATGAGTGCCGGGTGGGAGAGAAAAAGATAGAAAGTGGAAAAAAAGATTGAAACTGAGTGTGCGCGTGTGTGTGTGTGTGTGTGTGTGTGAGAGAGAGAGAGAGAGAGAGAGAGAGAATCTGTTCCTGTCAAATTTTTCTGTAGAACGAGATTAAATCAAATCATAGGTAGATGACGTTACGGCATTTTGAGAAAAAAAAATCTGTTTCGATTGTTGCTATTAACTACATCATAAACAACTTCTTTTGTTTTCTTATTTTATCGACCCCAATTTGAAGATTTATATTCTCTTATTTCCTATTTTTTTAACAGTTTTTTTTTCTTGCAATTTGTTTTTTTTTTCATAGGAAAAGAATGTATGAGTAATAATTTCCCATCATCTTGGAATAGATGTTCTCACTTTTTATTTATAGCTATTGAATATCGAAATTCTCATAAGCCATAGATTCGTATAATGGTCGGAAAATTATTTTACATGACAATTATGGCAGACTGATCCACTCACTGCAAACTCCAACCTCTTCCAAAGATGTACATTTTTAACTGCCATATCCTATTTCTTTAAATCCAGTAGTTTTATTACGTCATTTGAATATGTATAAAATTCTATTTTACCACGTTATCTGCATGAAAATATATCAATACAGTGAAAATAAATTAATGATTAGTATTGAAAAAATACTATTTAGCTGTCAGTTATTCAGTCAATCAGGTCTTGACAATAAACATATGAGCACAGTTTATTGTAGTGTTCCGAATGTAAATAATGAAATTGAAAAATCAAAAACTTTTGAGCTAGTAAAAACACTGATTTACTGTCTTCGTTTGTATTTATTTTTAGAATTATGGTAAATACTCATACCAACTTACTAGTGCTGCAGTTTGAGGATGTTGAATGGAATTACGACTTGGAAAATGATAGTCTTCCCCCGCCTATCAAGTACGGCTCCTTCTCAGATGCACCAATCCAGAAAAGGACATATTCATACGTGAGGGCCAAGAGAATGGAAAGAGTTGGTGCTTCCAACACAAAGATTCTACAAAACACCCACTCTAAAGGAGGTACGTGTTGTGCATCCCCAAATGAACATGGCATAGAAAAGCGCCGTGTCACTCACAATGTCTGCCACGAAATACAACAACTGGATCATAGTGCAAGACTGTTGAGCGCCAAAAGTCTTGCTAAAGCTAGGTTCATTCAACAATTTGGAATCCTTTACAATAATCAGAAAAGTGCTGGCTCGCCTAAACGGTCGAACAGAAGCTCCCAGTCTTATCGTAGTTTTATCACAAGTCATAGTGCGAAAACTGGCTACAGCTCGGCAATGGGAATGACAGATATTCCATGTAGTACGAAGTTGAAGGATGATTTTAAAGCTCAAGAGCTCAACCATTTCACTGGCGAAGATGTTGTACCGAGCTTTAAGCGGAGATCGTCTTGGGCATTCGACAAGCCTAAGGTAACAAGAGAAAAAGATGCTTCTTTGTCTGAGACGAAAGATTTGCTCAGGTCCCAAATTAGAGTCAAAGGTGAGGTAAAAGTTCCGAGTTTTATTTATGAAACAATGAAGGCTTATCATAAAGAAAGAAAATGTCCAGATGACAGTGAATCATTTGAGAGCAGGAGACGACCCCTCTCTTCGCCAGGCAAAATTGATGTTAGAACCAAAGTTTGGATCAACCATCTGCAGTTAGCACAATTGAAAGATAAAGAGTTGGAGCAAACAGACACTCACTCTACAAAGCATGCGGAAGGAATAGTTGATGACAATAATAATGCTAAATCTAAAAAATCGATTACAACAAAACACATGACTTGTTACGCTCAAACAGAATCCAACCAGAAGATGTTAACCTCTGAGATAAAGTCAACCCTTCCAAATGGATGGACATCGCAACCTGCGTCAACATTCTGGTCAACAGATGACGAGTCGCATATTATCAGAAATCGACCGCATACAACCTTCACCGTTGAGAGAATCTCTGGTCGGAACCCGACGTCCACAAAGAGGATTTCGTCGTCAGCTCCAAACATACGAGAACCTCTCAAACTGGTCCAGTCAAGTGACTACTCAGAGAAAGTAGCCAGGTTCCGGATTGAGCGGAGAGCGACACGTCAGAGACAATTGAAAGAAATGCCACACGGCAAAGTGACCCCTTTCAACGATCCGATGAGAAGTCACATAAATTTCTATCTGAGAACACAAGAAGAGGAAGAAGAAGTGATCAATCAAATGCAGGAGTGTGAAAGAGTGAAAAAGCTTCAAAAACAAGAGCAACGAGCGCAACACAAGGAAAAACAGCAAAACCTTTGGTTGGAGTTCATTAAATGTGATGCAAAATTAATAGAAGACTCTTGCTAGAAAAGTAATTCGCAAAATGGCACCAGACTTTTAATTTCTGAATCATGGGTTCATCGAAAAATATCAAAACTTTCTAGTGACCCTATAGCTAAGGGTAATTGTTTCTGCAATAGTTTATCGCTGCAAAACTGATTACTATCGGAAAGAGTCCTGGTTCAAAATTGGTATTTTCCTCTTTCCAAATGAGTGCGGCACAAGTCTTTCTAATGAAACAGTTGGAATAGAAACTTGGATTTCTCTACAACTGAGCCATACTTGCAATTCTATTGGCTCCAGCTCACTCTACTTTGATTAAAATGAATTTCTAGTGGAAGTATGTACAGATGCTCATTGGGCTATACATGAACACCATTTGTAGTGGCTCGAAACAGAATTTCCACTTGACACCTAAGATCATTGTTTGGTTCCAGATGAGAGAATATCGAATGCTGCTTTTCGATATTCGTTGATCTTCCCCTCAGAGATTGACGCTTCACAATCTTACAACTTGTTTACTGTCAATAAATTCATTTATTAACAAATAAAGTTTGACGTTTATAATTTCTATCTGCATCAATCACTGACCAATCATCTATAAATGAGAACAACAGTCCATGACATATATATATATATATATATATGTCTTGAGAATTGGATATATGATCCAACAGAGTGATTGTAAATTGCGTTATATTATATTGAAATTCTTATTTGAAATGATCTCCCGTTATCACACAGTGGATCTATCATTTGGCCCAGACAACGTAATTTAATTGTTTATCCTATTTACGTTGTCCAGGTAAAAAGGTACATTCACCGTGTGACATCGAGAGATGTTTCAATATTATATAACGCAATATATATATATATATATATATATATATATATATATATATATATATATATAAGGCTTCATTGTCATCTGGCTTTTCCACCCTTTACTCAATACACAGTGGTATATGAGAAATTATCATTATTATACACTGATTTATTAGGATTAGTGGCTTGATCATGCTATAGCTTCAACATTTCGGCCATAGGGCCTCCCGGTTTTCTCCATGTATCTGTCGTATCAGATAAACTCATGAGCATTTCAAACCGAACGTTTTATCTACTGTAGTAGATGAGGAATTATCATTGTTGTACTCTGATCTATTTAGACTGGAGTCTTCATATTGGTTGTTGTTATAGTCACACCGTTTCGGCCAGCCATGTATCTGTCGTGTTCGATAAACTTATGAGAATTTCAAACTGAATTCTCATTCAACCTACGAAGGTAGATGAGGAATTATAATCATGGATTGATGTATTCGGATTTGTGTCGGGTTGGTGCTGTCGAGCCTCCTTTCGGTATTTGTCGTATTCAGTAACGAACCGGGAATTTCAAACCGACCAGAGAAGAACAAAAAATGGGTTTGAAGCTCTAAAATTCTACCACCTTATTACCCAAGTGGATAAAAAAACGTTGTATCCAATAACCTGGAAGTCGTGAGTTCAATCTATGGGGCAGACAGTCATATATACACAGGTTTATGAGAAGAAAATTGAAACAAGCGCCATCGCCAGGGTGAAATTAATTATCATGGTATGCTGATGGCCGAATAGAAATTAACACAGTATGAGAACCTTTGATTAAGGTTGTGCGCAGTTAGTGATGCTATATTGTGTAACGTACCGGATATGAAATGATTAGGGACACTCGTCAATGCTACAGGTGAGGCCCTTGTTGAGGGCTGGGGAGACGAGTGGAAATCTATGACGTGGTTCGGTCGATTTCTTGTTAGTTTAAATGTATTTGCGTTGTTGCTTTCTATTATATTATCGGATCTGATTTGGGTTTCATTCTTCTTTCATATACTGCGACTTTGATGAAAAAAAAAAAACGTTGACTAGTTGAAAAACGAAGTCAGTTTTCAGATGTGTCTACACATCTCTATAGGAGGCTTTTCGGTCGGTCTGTCCTAAATATGTTGAACAACGGAAAGAGGAAGGTTAGTGATTTATGTTTTATATACCAGCTGCTATTATATTATAAGAGGTCTCATCTCATTGATAGATAAAGTATCAAGCGTGTTGCCAAATGTCGTTTGTGATCAAAAAACTAAAATTGTCTGCAAAAATAGCTAAACTTTTCGATTTCCAGCTGAAAATGTTATATAAACGCATTTAAAGCCTACTTATAATGTAAATAACTATACTCTTAGACCCCAGGACAAATTATTGATAAAAATTCTACACTTTGATTTAAACATATTGATTTTTTTTAATAGCCAGATTTCTGGGTGACCCACCCTCCCTTTCCTTTTCCTCCCCCTGCTACTACTACAACTATCCTACAACTACTTAGTTTAGAATCCCGTTGACATCAGAAATCACAGATATGGACGTATCGTTCAATTTATGGTTCTTGTTGAATATGAATAACTTTTTGTTTATTCGACCTCCTCAGAGTACTCTCCGGGGAAACTGATCTTTTCTTTAAAGACGTGAGTGGGTGCTGTTATTGTTTGTATCAATCAAATTTCTTTATAGTCATAATCTGTCAAACAAACATACTGATTTACGATCGTTTCTACCCATCGTTGTCAAAAGGCTGTGTCTAGCTAGAAATATTGAGTTCAACTGACCGTGACTTCTGTGAAAGGGGGAGGGCAGTAACACGGGGGAGGGGGCGGTTACTGGCGAACTATTTTGATCTCTATACGAATTTCTATTCATTGGCTCTATTTGGTGACGGGTCTCTCGACACGTCCTGAAGTCACAAGATGACACCTCTTTCATCGCTACTCAAATTCTTATCAACTTTTGTTTATGAATCATGTATTCGACGGACAATTCGTCATTGATATTTTGATAAAACAAACATATATTCCAATCAGGATGTTTTGAATTGAATCTATTTTCATCTTCATCGTATTTTCATTAGTTAGATAAAATTCCTTACTTCCGATATTTCGATTTTAGCTAAATGAATATTATTCATTTGTTTACATTCATTTTCACCTGTCCTGATACCTACTTCAGTGATAGAGAGAGGGGAGAGATAGAGTTTGAACCTTACTGGGTGCCAAACTATTGTGGCCTGGGGTCACCTTTTATCAGACTTTCACTTTTATTGAGTCAAACTGAAGTGCATTGAACTAAAATGAGAATAATACAACTGATCGAATTGTCAGATGAAAAATCTGTGAATGACAATGCATCAAATCAGCATCATCATCATCACCAGTCTCTTAACGCCTGTCGTTGGACATAGACCTTCTCCAGGATTCGCCACATTTTTCTACCGTGGGCATCGCGGAGCCACTACTTCCTGAATTTGTCCAGCTCGTCTCTCCATCTGGTACTCTGTCGGTCTAGGTTGCGCATGTGATCTCTGGAGATCCGTGTGGTGAGTCGTGATGTCCATCGGTTGTCTGCCATTCTTGCGACATGGCCAGCTCATTGCCATTTGAGTTTTTTTTAATGGATTCTATGATGATGTCCCTTACTCCGTCTATTGTGTTGTCTTAAAAGAAGGGTGTACAACCAATGCATCCTCCCAGAAGTCACTTATGGAGCTGGAATATGAAACATAACCAAAAGACAGACCCGCAAATTGAGAACCATGCACATGAAAGAATTATGCTCAAAGTCGCATCAAAATATAACCTACTTTATTACTAAAGAGGTTTATCTTTACCATATTTTTGTTATGAATGTCAGCAACACCATAAAATAGATGTTTGTTTACATTGATGAATCGCTTCTTTCTAGTTATAATGAAATTACACAAATGACTAAAAGGAATATTTGTCATATTTTCTCTTGAAAATATTTCCTGTTCTGAAAAAAAAAAAAATCATAAACGTAAGGCGATTCCAAACTACATTCTTGTGAGTATTCAATATTTGATTAACAAATAAATAAACAAATTATCACAAATGTTACCAATTTGCATTTTTAACTCATAAGATCAGCAACTCTCATTGTCATATGAAAGAGTTATCTTCCTTGAATTATAAATCCTTGTTTATCAAACAAGGAAGTTTGCTTTATATTTCAATGACTAGCCGTAAAAATGACAGGATTATTTATGTACAGATAAATTATGTATTGATACAATACACTCTTTTGGCCTATTTTCTCACCATTTTGCTTTCTGCAATACTACATACTGGTTGGAAACAAAAAAAAAAAAGAGCAGGCAGACAAGTAAAGCTGTAATCAGCAGCAGCTGTTCGACCTGTGCCTGCAGCTTGGTTGGTTGGTAACTTGTATCATAATTTCATCCAATATTCAAGCATTATGAGGTTAACCTAAAGGATATGCTATTTACTTGCCTATCGTCAGGTTGGACATTCAAATCATGGCAGGGTTTCATTAATTCTATATATCTACTTGCAGTAATATGATAGACACCAACTGACAAATGACAATGGCTTTTGCACGATAAGACTATTTAAATCATCTTCTAAACATTATGAATCACAGTAATATTTTCTATCAATTTATATGAATAAACAGATAAGCAAAATAAGAAAAATAACCAATTAAACAAAAAAAAAAAAGATTGAAGAGGAAGAAAAAATTTATGTATATTATAATTATATTATTTAGAAATGGATTTATAATCCAAAAGAAATAATTATAAATGAGTTATATCACTTTGAAACAACCTCCTGTCATGACAAGGTGAATGTATAATTTGGCCTAGACAGCATAAATAGAATAAACAATTGAAGAAAATAGGGCTTCTGCATGAATCAAACCTGCGACAAAAAGGTAAGCACTTTAATACAGCATCACTCTTGCCTTTGAATTGAACTGTCACCATTAATGCAGAAGCCCAAATAATCGCTTTATTTCCAATTTTCTCATTTTGTTCAATACACTGCTATATCTCTTTAATACTTATGTGATTAGGAAATGGATTTATAATCTAACAGAAATAATTATAAATGCCTTATATTACTTTGAAACTCTATTTGAAATGACCTTCCAATTGCTGTTCTCCTAAAATAAATGGAAGTCAAGGGTCTAGTTAAGTATTTTATTCTCCCACATAAACTAGAACCTTTGAAAAATTTTTCCCCAAAGCACACAAATTTCTGAACAGTTCTAATGCAGGGTTTCACAAACTTTCTACCCTGTTGCCCGCATCTGCTTATTTTTTTAAACCAATCACCCCCCCCCCCAATTCTAATATGATTAAAATGACATTTTACTCACATTGGTTATCTAGTGTGAGCATTATGCTCGAGGCTTTGCTGCTAATTTCTTAATATTTAGAATGATATTTATGATTTCCCCTCTTATGTCTCTTTGCATGAATGTTGACTTGACTGCTGAGAAATGAAAGGTCACCTATTTTTAAGAAATAAACCCCCCCCCCCGACACACACACTCCTCAGCTCAACTTCCGCCCACTTGGAGGCGATATCACCCTCGTTGAGAATGATTGATGGATTGTAAGAACATAAAGCTGAAAAAAAAAATTTCTTTTCCAAGGAAAAAGGCAATGTAACCTAAACTGAATCATGACCACCATAATTGACAACATACTGAACACTTCTAGGACTTGGTTTTAGTTACTATACAAGAATCCTTCAAGAAATGCTGATCAACACTCAAACCAACTCATAATGTTATTAGCTACTTTGCACTGAAGCTAACATCAGGAAAAGGATGATAATTAACATCCTACTCATAATGAATATTCTCATCTTATTGTTCTGTCATGTTTGACAATGGGGGTCACAGCTTCTAACTGCAACTGTCTGGACAAGTAGTTAACAGAGAAATGTTCGCTCAAGAGCTCACTTGCCCTTTATATTCTCTGTTAACCACTGTGGTAACATCAAAGGTGAGACATCTTGTCAAGAAATGTGGCAATAAGCAGAGTACAGGGAGAAGCAGATTCATGCCTTTCCCACGGGCATTAATGAAAAGTGACCATCAGCAGTTTCAGCCAATATCTGAACTCATATGTTCACTGATTCCTATTTCCCTAACTCACACCTCCAGTATTTCATCAAAAGTTTTCAAAATTTCTTCTGATAGTATCCAAAAATGCCCATATCCTACAAGTGATTTTTATTTTTTTCTCTCTTTCACAAATGCACACACATACAATATCTTATCAGACAAAAATCTATGACAAGCCCTCTAACTTGAAATTTGGTCCCTCCTTAAACTATAGCATCTATTATCGACACATCTCTTCCGACAACTTGACTTGTCACTCAATTCATTTGTAATTCCATCCACTTACTAAAACATTGATCTATTTGCATTGGTTTCTGTTTCGTTATTTCTCTTGATATATACTCAAATAAAGAGAAAATGTCACTTTAGTTGACAAATGGTCTGAGGATGATGTAGATAAGCACTGAAATATTAACAAAACTGAATACTACCCTCGGTTATTAATCGAATGTTGATTACACTTCGTATGTTTTGAGGAGTTACATTCCTTTTTTTCCAAAATTGATAATAATAATAATAGTGATATATGATTCAAGGGATATAACTCTCCAAGTCAAGATAGAGAGTTGTCGATCTTGTGAAGTGGAAGGCCAATCATCCACATATAATGCAATGTGTATCCATGTACTTAAAACCCTCTTACTAACAGACTTATGCCGATTGAGATTTCTGAATTATGAATTTCGAAAAAATATAACCAGAAAACACAAAAAATAACACAACTGCATGCAGAGATGTAAATAACATTGTAGGAGAATATATAATAACTAAGAACTCACAACTTCAGCTTTCTTGGAAGAAACTATGAATGGTACAAACCATCTTGACGAATAGGTTCTATGAGTAGATATTTGCTTTGCTTCGATAAATATAGATAAGGGAAATTGGACTAATTTCATGCACTGACATATCATCTGATTTTGGACATTGTGTCCATTTCCATCCCAGTATATCCAATAAATCAATCAGACATCCAAAATTGTCTCCATTTTGTTTGATTTAAGGCTCCACATAAACTCGGATTGATATTACTGAAACCAAAACAACTCTGTATAAAACGATCTGTCAGAAAACTATAATTTAGGTTTATTATCCAATTATTATTTTTGTTTCATCACCAAGTAGAAAGGTCAATACAATTGAAATATAATATAAAATACAATCTTATTGATAGAGCATATTCAAGTAAAAAATAGCAAGAATTTCCCTGGAAAGTGGCTTCATTGTAGAAATCAGAAAGAAATAATTGTTGCATTTAATTTTCATTTTAGTTTTTAATTTCTAAAAGATTATTGTCTATCTTTTTAAAAAAGAAAGATTGATTTTGTGAATAAAAATTTCCAATTACGACTGAAGAATATTGAGACAGACTGTAAACAAATCTTGAGTCTAGATGCATGATTGATAAAATATCAGCCCTTGGATTTACAATACTGTGCAATTATGTGGAATAATTAATTATGCATAATCTAATCTAAGGCAAAGACTTTTTATCTAATTAGAATACAGAATTCAAAAGATTTAGTATGGTCATGCATGCATGCACATTCACTCACAACTTACTTAGCCTATAAAAGTTACTTTTTCTTAAAAATGAAAAATTTCTGGAAAAAACACAGATCAGATTCTGTCAAAGACTTCATGCTACTGAACTACATAGGAAAATACTTTTTCATAATTTTTCATGTATGTTCACTCAAATAGGATTGAAAAAAAAGGGTAAAATATTATTTACATGAATAGTAAAATACTCATGATGAACAGATTTTGTCCATAATTTTCTAAATCTGGTTAAAAGAGGAGGTACAGTACATATTTCTTTGTGTGACATTATGCTATGCCAATTTTTTTCTATGTAAGCAATGATGTTATGCTAAGCAATCAATATACAGTGAATCATTGCCAGGCAACAACAATATAAGAATGCAAACAACAATATATTTTTTATACGTAATACTTTTCAATGAATGCATAGATATTACACACTGACCCTCTGCAGAAGTGCCAGCCATGGAGAGCAATACTTTGATACTATGCAGAAATGCAGATTCATACATAAATCATCCTCTTATTATTGATGGAGAATAAAGAGGATATATATCATAAGTCTCCTAGATCAATAATCATGAATCTGTAATGGAAGCCTAATAATATCTTTTGATACTGTTGGAGCACTCTGGGTTGGTGGTTATAGTGATGCTGCTTTTACAGCAGTAGTAATATGAATTTAAATATATTTTACACAAAAACATCCGAAATATAGAACCAGCAATAAAAAAAATAAAACCCAATACATGCCAACTTTGATCCTTTTTGTGGCTAAATTAACATTCCTGGGATTGAAAAAAAAAGGGTAAAATATTATTTATATAAATAGTGAAAACTGAAAAGCCACACTTCATTTGTCTATGCTGTTTTATTTGAGAAGAAAAAAATCATGTAAACTTGATATTACATTTATAACAACTGCTCAGTTCGTCAGGAGAAAGAAAAAAGAGCACAGGTTTCACATGAAAGCAAGGAATTTAAAAATAAAACCGTTTCATTTCCAGCATTACCCACATTTGAATCTTGGGGACAAAAACTGTCAGGATAGGTGATTTAAGTTAGTAATACCAAGTGTGCTAATGATACCTAAACCTTAATTTTATTGGAAATAAAAATCAAATAGTCTTGTAAAAAGATGTGATACATTTATGCTGAACCAGTAATGATTGTAAAAAAATATCATGAACATCATTTTTGCTTAAAAAAAAATCCAAAGAATAAAGAAACACTGCAATAGAAAAATATAGTATATATTTCAGACGACTGAATTATCTGATTGGAAATAGTTTTCCTGATAAATATCTAAATTCTTTTGAAAAAAAAATCAATTCCAAATTTCTGGTCATCCCCAGGTGATATGGTGCAAGATTCATTAATTTGAAAAACTGTTATGAATTTTCATCATACCTAAATAAAGACAGTTTATGACAAATGTTTGGGTAAAAAATCTGCTGGGAATACTTGTATTGAAGAGCATTGTCATCATTTAACATATAAAAAAATATCCTTTACAAATTTACAAAATTTGAAAAAATTTGAGAAAAATAGCAAAAAAAAAAAAGAAAAAGAAAAAGAAAAACACCCAACAATTTAAAATATACATTCATTTATAAATGATTTTGTTTTCAATTGCCAAGTCTTATGTATTTAAGAGATTATTTTCAAAATGACAAATTCACTTTCAAATACATTCAAGATATGGGTAAGTATACTTAATATCGCCTTGGAGATACAGGTAATATACTTATACAATAATTATTACCTTGAATAGGAGGTAATAAATTTGGAGTGTTTTTAGTAAACAAAACTATAATTCAAGAACCAGTAATAAATTTTAGTAAAGAAAATCATGAGGTGCAACTGGCTTTACACTTAGCTTGTGAAAAATGGATTTGCAAACTAAGATTAAATTTCGGCTCAAACAGTTTGTGGTCACTTAGCATTAATGCTCTTGGGAGACAGTTTATGTTCATTTTGCATTGATGCATTTTGAGAAGGCATGGATTTGTGTCTTCTTCCCCCACCAAAGCTACAGACAAAAAGCAGAGCATACTGGGATCTTTAGTCTTTGTTGTCAACCAATTTAAGAGACAGACAACTCTGAATTCAAATCCTTTGTCCAACATAGAGTAAGGATGGCAGACAAATTAGGGAACATGTTCACAAAATGTTCAGTTAACAGGGTTCGGATGAAGTTTTGACAGGCATAGCAAACCGGGGGGTAGATTATAATAAATTGCTCGAGTGAAATAATAGAGAATATAAGTGGACGGAAAGAATAATATGGCTGCTGTCTCCACCTCCCCACAACTTCTCAAGAACAGCTGGGTAACTTGAAGGGTTAAAGTGCTCTAACTGCCTTTCTGTTTAACCAAAGGTTGGGGAAGAGGTAGATCCATGCAATTTCCAAGAGTATAAGTGTGAAGTGAACGCAAATTGTCCAAACCAGACTTTGAACTTGGTTGATTCCATTCTCTGTGCTGTTAATCATTAGGCCACCCACATCTCCTTAAATTCTAAGAAAGATTCAATATTCATATATGTACTGTTAGAAATTCTTTTTCAAAATGGTATAAGGAAAACTCTTCAATGATTTTCAATGAAAAATGATTAAATAAGGGCATTAGAGGTTGGTTTTCAACTATAACTTGAAAATAAGAATTATATTTTGGTCAGTTTAATGAGATTTTTAAGGCAGATGTTTTGTATAAAGTCACAAACCAAAGAGAATTTTTTGTAAATTTTAAAAGCATTTTTTTTCAAAGTATAGCAATATGGTAGCAGTCATATGCATAATTGAGAAGCCCAAGAAAACCAGAATCATGAAGATACTTGAACACTACTCTTTTGATCTTTGATGGTTATTCCCAATATTAAGAGTTGTACTATTTAAAAAGAATTAATTTCTTAAAAATCCAATTGTTCATCTGCAGTATTAAATAGAAAGAGCATAAAGTCAGCTCTTTCTACTCACATTAAGCACCAACAGAATAATATTGTTTGATGTATATAAACTAGAAAATAGGAATAAAATCAGATTGTCCTTGGAGAAACATAATAAGCATTTACAATATTAAAAATCCATTTTGAAAGATATAGAGGAATTAGAATCAAAAATCATGTCAATAAAAAATTAACAGGAAATATTCTATCAATTCAATTGAAGAGTTCAGTATATAATCTAGTTCTCACCTTTTTTTTCAGAGATCCCTCTACATTGAACAAAATAAATTACCTTACATTTCGATAATGGCTATCGATTTTGTAGCAAAATTCAAGTTCATTGTGCATTCTCTTTTCCATTTATTTTGTAAACAATTGCTAAGGTGATGCATCCATATGTAAACATTGAGAAACTTTGTAATTACAAGACTTTTAAAATCCAAGAGCCAACAATTTTATATTAATAATTCTTTCCCTTTTGAACTTCATAAAAGTCAAGAGAAACAGGTCTGGTTAGTTACTCAATAGAAAATGTCATGGGACTAACATAGCAGCATGCTGTATTGGGGGTGATCAATTGAAAAATGAAAAGAAGGGGGATCAATGAACTGACAGACATAAACAGTATAAACTTACATTCTAAACTGAACCCACCCACTTGAAACCTATTTAGCAACATGAAAATTTACATAACAGGGAGTAAATATGCAAATTTTCAGCCCTCTAGCTCCATTGGTGCAGGATTATAGATACATAGCCATCCAGACCAACTTAAAAACTGAAGAAACCTATATTGACAGTTTCTAATTTCAAAGAATTGGTACAGAATGATAAGAGATATTACATTGTTAATAATAGTTAGTTAAACATAGAATTACCAATTTTAATTTGAACTGAAGTCTTTAGCGTTTTTAAAATATATCTACAGCCAATATGATTGAATAATACATTACTTGTGGATTATTCAGTAGAAAATTCATAACAATAATTTTTAATTCATTCAAAATCTAATGAGAAGCATTTTTTCTCCTTTTCACTATCAAAAGAATCAATTAGATCTCATCACAAAACACTTAACAGTTTTAATATACCATATTTATAACTACTGGATAGATATGCAGACTGATAAATAAATGGGTTTCATGATGAAGAAAAAACAAAACAAAAAAAACAATATGAAACAGAAATATCCCTTAGCATAGATAACAGAATGGATTGAACAAAAGGTTCGGATTGAGATTTTGAAAATGTTATAGAATATGACAAGCCCCTAAAGGCCGAAGGTACAATGGCCAAGACATTGTACTATAACAACCAAGATGAGGTCACCTTTTTGATTAAATCAAAGTATAATAATGATAATTCCTCATCTCAGGAACTCAGGCAGAAATGAAGCGGAGTGATTTGTGTTGACATTAAATCCATAACAGATAAATAAAAAGAGTTCATGATTTAAAAAAAAAATAAATAAATAAACTTCTTTAAAGATCAAAATTAAAGGCACTTGAGATAATCAATATTTGTATTGTGTGATATAAAAATAAAACAAAATTGATAATGATTCTGTCTATAGTTTTCAGAAAGGTCATTAATGTTCAGAGAGTTTTTCAGATGATTGAAGTCCTTGTTGTTTGTGTTGTTAACATGATGTTTCATCCAATCCGTTGCATGACCTACCTCAGGTGTAATATCTGAATGTGATGGTAGTAAGCAGATAAAAACTGATACTGTTCAATTACAAAAAAGAGGGTTAATACTATATAAATCTTAGAGACTAAGATAAATAACACACAGCAAACATTTTCAAAATTGACAACTTACCTTTCATACAAAAATTACAGTAGGTATATCCCCTAAGGTCCAGTATGGTAATTGATTCAAACACATAAAATATGCCAGAAGTACAAAAATAACATTTTTCATTTTCTTTCCCAATTTAAAAAAAAACAAACTCAAATTTATCAACAAAAAAGATGACAATGTAATTTCCAAAAGACGACCTTCAAATATCAATTTGCAATTTCATATCGCTGTATCTAACAATCAGCAGTTGAATATTTCTTATACCAGCTAATCTAGCAGCACCAACAAGAATCTGAAGAAACTCAGGAATCTTCACTAGAAATTACTTCATAAATCATAAATCCTACTGTTTATCAATAGTTTTATTATACATTTTCAATAAGATATGAAATGCATTATCAATATTAAAAATGCCCTTCATTTTTTGTGTATCAAAGAATATGAAAACAACAAAGAAAAATAAACAAAAATCTATTGCTGCTGATAATGGTTGTTTTCATAAATACATACTATTGCAGTTCTATATAAGGCACCACCTGAAATTTGTGCTATTTTCTTACTTTATAATCATCAACAACAAGCAGAAATAAACATGATGTGCTGTTAGTATGAAAAACATGATTATAATGTGAGCTCTGTTATTGTAAAGAAACTGGATCATCCAAATAACTATTGAATAATTTGAAGATATCTGTTTGGTACACTAGTTCAGTTTGATTGTCTAATAAAATCTATCTGTTATTTTTTTTCAATTCTGTAAACGGTTTTTCATTTTAACCCTGTTTGAACAGGGAAAAAATTCCTACGAAAATGAAACTCTTAAAGGAACTTATTGTTGATAGCGGCCATCTGTGAATCATGATAATCATTTGAATATTATCATTGAGTTCAGTTGGCAACTTGTTCAAATTGCAGTCAATGAAAAAAACCTCAGTAAGGTTAAAGAGTAGATCAATATTCTTTAGACTATGGGTAGGTAAACTTCTTTGGAGATGGGCCAAATTAGAAATGTTTTTGTCTTGTGGGCCAAAGTGAATAAGAAATGAAATAGATCTGGTTAGTTACTCAATAGAAAACGTCACATGATGAACATCGTTCAGCAACATGTCGCATTGGGGGTGATCAATTAAAAAATGGGAAACAGGGCTGTCCAATGGATACAAGTGTGAATGCTGCCAAACACAAATAAGGAACTAATTTAGCATAAACTTCCATTGCAAACTGCACCACCCAATCTTATTTAAAGGGGGTGATTTTCAAAAAACAAAAAAAAACCTTTTTTTAGGTATCATAAGTAAATGTTCAAATTTTCAACCCTCTAGCTTTATTGGTACAGCCTGTACATGTGATACATACATAGCCAGCCAGACCAACTTGAAGACTGAAGAAACCAATCTTGACAGTTTTTGTTGGCGGTTTTTAACAATAATAACCCAAAGTCACAGAAATGGCTAGTTGTTTGTGATTACTTCAATATTTTTTGCATTATAGGAGTACATATCTAAGTAAACCTCCACGTATCAATATTCAATGAGAACAATTCTGGGGGGATGGGTCAAAATATTGTTCAATTGGGTTCAAATTTTCCGTATTAATAGGACAGTAGGAATGTGTAGAGTTATAACATTTTAGAACAGAAACATTGATTCGTTTGAAGCCATTGCAAAAATGAGACTTTCACTTTATTTATCAAAACTGGATTCTATCGTTGGCTAGCAAAAGATAGATAAAGAAGTCAGCAGGCCAGATGAGATGAAGTTGCAAGCCATATTTTGCTGACCCCTGATTTAAACAATGAGAGAACAATAAATAGAAACACCTTTCTCATGAATTCTCATTTATTTCTGATTTTTCTGTAAAAAAATTGAGCTCATTTTATTTTTTCTTTCATTTACAATAATCTTCATCAGTATGTCATAAAAATATATAGCGTGCCCAATAAAGTATGGTAAGTGCAAAATTCAAATGGTTTTTACCTTCAAGTAAAGAAAAAAAAACAAGTGACATCATCATCATCATCTTGTACAGTATCAAGGAATTTAAAAAAATAATTGATTAAATCTGATCCTGGATAAAAAACAAAAAAAACAAAATAGCACAACAAAATGACTTCACAGGTAATTAATAATTATTTTGCAGTAGTAGCAACACAATGTAAACATTGTATACTTTGAGGTTCAATACAGAAAGTTTAGTGAATAAGAATAATTCTCAAAGGGACGGAATACTGAGATTGAAAAGAAAACAACAAATTATTCAGAAAGAATTCCATGGATTTCTTCAGTGTGTGATCAATACGGCAATGATTCAAAAATAAAATTCCCCTTCAGCAGCGATCAAATAATTTGGGTGGGGAGTGGTAAGCAGTTGATAAACAAGAATATAAAATGGAGATTATGAAATAATTCATTTTTTGGATGATAGCATATAAAGAAAATATGTTTTTCCATTGTTAAGCTTTTACACAATCCAAAAGCAATTATGAAAGAATTGAATCAATAGAGATTCAACAGTGTGAATAAAATGTTAAGGTATTACAGCAATCATGGCTTCTTAATGACTGATGTGACAGTCATACGTGAAAAACCACATTACTTCGAGCCATGGGTGTCTGCTGCCACTTTTCTGGGGGAGGGGATATATTCAGAATATATCTTAGTGCCAAGCCTGTTATCAGCAAGTAATAATACAATCTTTTCATATTGATACATCAAGTTAGAATTCATAAAACAATTGTACAGCAGCATTATCCTTTATTGACTATAAGGTTCCAACTTCAACCCTCCTAGGTGAGAAGGCCTGATCTGGGGCTGGACAAAGAGAATATATTCAGAATATATCTTAGTAGCAACCCTGTAACTAGTGAATAATAATAACTTCTTTTTATATGGGTACATTAAATTGGGGTTGCATAAAACAATAATGCAGCACCATTATCCTATCAACTATATAAAAACCTTTTTAAAATTCTGGCTGAATCTTAGTTGGTATGATTATTTGATAATTGTTCAATATAATTTTTGAGAGCCCATAATACGCTACAAGAGGAAATTCAATATTTTTTTTGGAAAAAATTATTTTTTTGAAAAGCACAGATATTTTAGGCATTAAAAAGGTAGGCAGGGTTCAAGAGCTAAACTTATCTACAGAGAACTAGATCCACTTGATATAAGACTGACAAGATAGTTAAGTGTAGGAGGAGTTTTTATTTATTTTTCAAAATATATTTTGAAATTGCTTTAATAGATATTTCTGAGTCTAATATCTACACATAAAATGATTCAGCAACAAAATATTCCATCATTATAGGACCAATGCTTTCACTATGCACTAATGCCCTTGGGGAAGGCATAAATCCATCTTTTCTTCCCTACAGCTATGGGTACATAGCAGGGCAGACTGTTCAACCCCTCATCAGGATAGGCTGACAACAGACAGAGAAGAGAATGTGTTCCAAAATGTATGCTTAATGGGGCTCTGGTGAAGTTTTGACAGGCCTAGAAGTAGATTATAATGAATTGCTCAAATATATTAAAAGAATAAAAAAATGGACGGACAAAATAGCATGACTGCCATTTCCACCTCTTTATGACACCTTGAATGCAAGAGGAATATTTTTTTAAAGGTATAGTAGTTTAATTCAAATTTGAATGATTAATTTTGAATTAAATTATGATTGTAAAAATGGTTTCAGCAAACTTTCACAAAAACTCGAAATGTAAATTGGAATAATGCCATATCTTGATTGTTTCAATGAATATGCATTTATAGAACAGGTACAGAAATATCAAAAAGATAGATTACTATGAGAATACAACATTTTAACTCAGACATATTAAGCAGTTAATTTTTATCTACAAGTTGTCAAGATGTGCATAAACTTCAAATAGGAATAATTTCATAATTGTGAGATTCTTACAAAAAAAAAATTCCACTTCTTATTTTTCATTGCATGAATATTGTAAACCTATGGTATTGTTGCTCTTATTAAAGCTTTGTTTTCGTGACACTTTCTTAACACTTGAATACTTTCAGAAAAACTTATCTCAAAAACGTTGAACATTAAGGCCACATCAACAAAATTACTATTATGAATAAAAGTATCTTTAGTTTTTGATCAGGAATACTTGTATATTCAGAGTGAGTCAAAAGTTTTACACCAAATGACAAAATGAATCCTTTTCTTTTGAATACTGTGGTCCTTGCATACATGCATACCCACAAATTAATATTTCTTTCAAATTGGAAACATGAAAAAGAAATTTAAAATAGAGTATTTATCATTTATCCCATATCAAGCAAGTATATTTGTTATCAAATCTAATGTTGGGACAAATGTACAGTTCGTGAAACAGTCAAATTAGTCCATGTTTAAAAATGTAGTGATGATTCACATGCACAAAAATGATACAATCTTTGTAGTCATCAGTATCATCTGATAACTCTAAAATAATTTTCAAAACTGTTGAGGTAAAAATGAAGTAAAAGACACTCAGATACTATTAGGTGGCTCATAGCCTCCATCACTGACCATATAAGAATAATTGTATAGGAACATGCTTTAAAGAGTTTGAAGTAAAAAAAAAAATAGATACAGATTGTACAAATATAATGTCAGAAATAACTGACATGTAAAAACGATGGGAAATATCCCATGGGACGGAGTTTTTTTTTTTATTAGTATACGGATTAAAAAGTTCATTTGCATATGTGTATAGGCACATACAAGTGTATATGTACATTTCACTTACTTTCACAAATATGTATAGATCGATAAAAATTATTGTAATGCAATTTTATACAAGATTTGACCAATGCTAGCAACAGCATTCAGTCAGAATCCCATTCACTCTCAGATGGTGTGAGTTGCTTGTTGGAGCCCATTGATCCACTTACAGAGATGGAACTTACAACTGCCAAATAGAGAAAAAAAGGAAAAATTAACAATTCTTCTGAGAGAAAAATAGGCTACAGATCATACAAGAAAAATAAAAACTTAATAATGCTAAACTAACATTCAGCAAAGTCTCAAGACATTTTAGCAATATCTCAGTATATGCATTAATTCTTATTACGCTTACTTGAACTGTCTCTGTATAAAATTATCCAAAGTATGTGGTTATGATTTCCACTACCAAATGAGAAAACTGACAAGTTATTTCTTATTAACTTGAGTTGAGACTTTTTGAAATTATCATCTTATCACATTCATTTATTGATTGACATTGACCAAATACTTGTGGAGTATATATGTCCCTTTTTGTGACAGGTTTCCAGATGTAAGGGAAGTAACTTTGTATTCAACTTGATTTTTATGGTAAAATAATTGTTTGCCAAATAAAACAGAATTCATATAAACAAGTGCAAAAGAAATAACACTGATACAGTTCATACGTACATTATTGCCCTTATAACTGGAAAAAAAGGACAAATCTATGGGACACCCTGTGTGTGTGAGTGTGTGTGTGTGTATGTCTAAATTCAACCCATAGGGTACACATAGAATAAAAAATCTCTTACTATACAAGGAACCAAATTAATGCTGTATAGAAAAACTAATAAAATTAGACACCTTAACTAAAATGTCATTGCTAACACAAGCCAATATAGTCTTGACACGAGTGTTATACTTGAAACAAATTAATCATCAGCAATTTTAAAAGTGAAACAAGACTGAAAGGCATAGAAAAGGATGACTCAAATGATGTTCACTATTTACTTTTTGATGAAGAGCCCCAGACACCAGTGCTGTATGTATTAGATGAAGCATCAGTTTCAATGTGGCCCTTTGATGCAGGAGTGGATGAAAATCTGTAAGAAAAATTACAATTAAATTGTGATCAATCAGTTGGCTTATCGTATGATATAGTTGATTCACTATCACATTTCATTTTTATTTCTATTAATATTTTCAATTTTAATCCAGTGCTTATGTTTTATTTTCATAAAAATTGTAAAAATTGAATTTAAACTATATATATATAAATATTTTCAATATGATGAATAGTGAATTTAGTGTATCTCATTGATATTATATATGATCTTGGCCCTGTGGTAGGAACCCGTTGAAAATCCTGGGTTGGTGCGCAAAAGATTTTTACCATAGTTCAAGCTTATTTAGACTGTCAGAAAATCAAGTGTACAATCTCTCATATGCTGGCTGCTCCTTACAGGGGGTACATTTGAAATAAGGGTCCATTTGATTCTGTCAAGCTCCAAAAGGCACAGCTGATGGCTAGTGTTTTGTGGTAAACAACCTTCCAATCAGAGACATAATTTGACATGTTTGTCCTACATTTTCACTAAACTTTTTCTTGACAGTTGAATGATCTGCTCTAATTTCATATCTGCAGCAAGAGCATTGATGGAGCCAGGATTGGTCTTTTCCACAAAATGACCTTTCAAGAATTTATTATATAGTACAATGAACCATAAAAGCTAAATACCCTATGCGGTCATACTCTGCAAATATAAAGAGGTCACAAACTGCCTGTAGATGAGCATGCCGAACCTCATCATGGTCTATAGCAATTAGATCTTTTAGGTACTCTATGTTGCTCAGGAGTATTTATAAATAACTACAAAGTACTGAATTCCTACAAACATTTAGACAAAACTCTTCAAATTTATATTGTAAGACTGATACATTTTGCAAGTAAGCATCAATATGTGATAGTGAATGTTCTTGATCTTTCATCTTGAAAGCATGCATCAAACTTTCCAACAGTTTCAAGACCTGCTTGTAGATGCTTTGGTCTTCTGACCCCCAGAATGTATCCAATCTTGTACAACTTCAGAAATAATGAGTAATCCACATAGAGACATGACATAGTGGGTTCCTCCCATTACGGCTTCAACCTTTTAAACCAAAGATTAGTTTCCAATACTGCATCTTGAAAACCACTTCCTTTCAAAAACTTTCCAATGTGTGGCTCTGCAGCATTAGCGAGATGAAAATTAACCAACGATATTGCTGAATTCTGATGGGCTTTGCAATATTATCTCTGCAACGAAAACACCTTCATCACAAATGACTGGAAGGGATTTTTGCCTAAGCTGAAACAGATTTCATCTGATAGAATACGATCCCTTCCTTACACAACTGAAGATTTTCAATCAAGTTATCACATAATATGAGACACATGAAATACTTATATTGCAGCACAAATATCACACTTGAATCATAGCTATACTTTTATGTAAAAGATAACATAACCCTTTGACTTTCAGAGCATAATTTTGAAAGAATAATAATCGGCATAAAATTTCTTTTCCATTGATATATGATATGACCATACATCATGAAAAAACATTTTTGTCAGTTCAGGGGCTTCATCCCTATTTTAACTGTACCTCCTGTGGAGAACAACCAGCATATGAGAAATTGTACCCTTGATTTTCTGACAGTCTAAGTAACCTACAAACATGTGAAAAAAGTTTTGCGCATCAACTCTGAAATTCATACTGGTTCCTGCAACAGAGCCTGTAGTAATATCAGACAGGACAAATTATTTAATAGTATTGGAAAAAAACCCAGAAAAATTGCCAACTGTTTCACCATATACAGACAACATGAATGAAGTAAGGTAAGTCTCACTGACAAATAAGTGTGTAGTTGTATTAAGTGCCACTAATATTTACTAGAGGCTAGTACAAATCATCAGTTTTAATTTCCACAATATTTTTCATTTTGGTCTGAGCAATTATTAGATATAAGTTTTCAACAATGTCGAAGCACTCAAGAATGAAAGTGAAAAATAAACATACAAATGTTTTGAAATATAGTATCATCTGAACCATGTGTTTTTTTCCTAACAGTGCAGAGGTTTGGATTAACTTTTTATACTCATACATATAATATTATATAACACTTGTCAGAAATATGTGGACTACTATGGAACAATTATTATAAGAACAAATGTATTGATTAATCGAAATAATTCAAGTTTACAATCAACATGATGCAGGCAAAGATTGAAGAAATTTCTGTAGACTGTTCTATTCATATTTTTAACCTGTTACAAACAATCTCTTGGATTTTGACACTTCTCTAAAATGTAATGAATAATAGAATAGCTTAATTCCTACCTTGGGTTTGGAGGTTTGTTTTCAAGAAAATCATCTTCCAAGGATGAAACTTTGGAAAAATCTGAATCATCTGCCTGAAAAGCAAAATTCAAACATCAATGGCAGAAGCAATAAGTCTTTGAGTGGTAGAAAATCTGACTTTGGTACTGAAGGAATCAGGTTTAGATCTTCAAGTAAATAAAGTTCTTCATAACTTCTGTAGAAAAATGTGCACAGATTTTGAATGAAAGTTTTTAAAAAATCATCTCAAATTTGTAAAGATGGACTTTTATCTCTGAAGCATTTTTATATAAATCAATGTGTGGAAAAGAAAGAGTCAGCATTTACCTTGGGTGTCTCATTTTTGTTGAATAAATCAACAGCTACAGCAAATTGTACAGCTGGTCGATTCTGGAAATATAATATTGAATCAAGAATTACAATTCACTCTTTATGAGCATCAACATTTTTTGAAGAAAGATTTAAAGCATAATCTCTAAATCCATTTGACAGTCATGTGTTTGTTTTCAGTTAAAATTGTTTAATTTGTCTACAATGAATAATACTAATCTAAATATCAAGATTTCATAAAGTGTTTCTGGTTTGATTTATAAAGAAAATTGACTGTTTCCTAACAGTGATAGAAATGAGTCATAAAATATAAGAAGGCCTGGGCAGGGCTGGCAGTAGGCCTGGGCCAAATAGGAAAAGTAAGCCCCATATCAAACTGAAGGTATAAGTCTCCAAAATAGTAACACTGACATGTGACTTCACATCGCCCCCCCTCTCTTCTGCAAGTTTCTGGAGTAGGCCCCTACAAAATCATAGGCTGTATGGCTCAACCCCCCCCCTGTCCGGGTCTGTACAAGGGATACCAATTATCAAAAGATGGGGAATACAAATATCAATACAAATAAATATTATGCTAGACAAATTGAATTTTGAAAAAAAGATGTAGACTAAAATAGATATAATGCTCAAATAGATGCAGTAAAAGCCTAACAATAAGAACAAATGTTTTACAAGAGTATTTGGAAAAATATCATTCACTGCATTTTGTCCAAGCCATATAACTGTTCATACTAAGCTTCATTAGCCAGTCAACTGGTCATAATATCAGTGCCTTGGACACAGACTAATATTTGCATAGTTTTTTCTTTAAATTGAATATCTGTCTTATATACAAGCACATAGGGTAAATAAAATGATTTTTCAAACAAATAAATCTTCAAAATTTAGGTAAAACACTAACAATTTTCCCGAGGCTCAAGTCAAATTTATTTTTATTAGAAATTCTGTGAACAAAGTAACAAAGCAAACTTCTGCACATGATTTATTTTTCACTTTAAATTGGCAAAAACCACCATTACTGAATGTTTTCATGATAACAAAAGTAAAAATTGACTCTCAACCTTATCCAGCAGTAAGTGCTGATGGCAAAAGTGGAAAAGATTTTCAAGAAAAACTTTTATAAAAACTAACCGCCAGTTTATCTTCAATTATATTTCCAAGTCGAGCAACATTTGGTTCTCTCTTTGGTTTATAACCGGAATATGCAGAAGAGGATGTTTGGGCTGGAGCTGTCCTTATGCGATCGAAATTTTGCCAATTGTCACTGCTGAATATATATTAAAAGAAAAACAATATAAAATGACAGGTCTGGTTAGTCAGTCAATAGGAACTGTCACGTGACAAACATTTTTTGGTAGCATGCAGTGTTGGGATGATCAATTATAAAATTATAAAATTGGAAAATCATGAATAAGTTACTTTTCTAACTTTTTGTTGGGCAGTGATCACTGAGAAAAATTCTGAAAGTTAAAAAAAATGTCAGACACAAACTAAAGGATGAATTTAATATGAACTTACATTGTAAATTAAATCCCTCCCAAAATAATGGGGGAATTTCAAAAGAGCAAAAAATGTTTTTTAGACATAATAAAGAGTAAAAGTTGGAACTTTCAGCCCTAGAGTTCTAATGGTGCAGCCTGTGCGAGCAACATATACACAACCAGCTAGACCAACTAAAAACTGAAGAAACCTATGCTGATATTGGTTCTTTTTGTTGACACTTTTTAATAGCAATTTTCTCATTTTCTTCATTCTTTCTTATTTGTAGATGTGATTCTAGTTCTCTTCTCATGATACAACCTGCTACATGTATCATTAGCAAAGGATTCATTTTTAAAGACATCTTTTGATAGTTTTGATAACTTTTAAAATATCTTCTAAAAGGACAGAATTAGAGACAAGATGAAGCAAGTTTCCTTCACAGAATTCTCATGGACCAATTCCACATTTCATCTTCAGAAATGATGTTCATTACAACATGTATCAGCAGTACCAGAAGGAAAAAATATCTTTGAAATATTTTCTTTGAAACTAAAAACCTTATCAATAAAATAGATTAATCTTTTGAGAAGTGTTTGCACGATCATTTATGAAAATGAACACTGTATATTTGAGACACTATGGAAATGAAGGGTTAATTAGAAAAATGACTCTATGGAAATGAAGAGTTAATAAGAAATCTAAAAAAGAAAACTAAAATAACCTGGCGAGGTTGAGTGTACTAGGGGGTTCCGAGAGAAACCAGGCTTGGATGAGGAATAGATAAAAATCTAAACTGTAAAGCAATTAACATTGAATCCGGGAGTAAAGTACTGAAAAAGGTCAGACAAGTGAGGTCTGGACAGAATACAGATGCATGATTATCGCCTTAGTTTGAGAGGTTTAAAAATCCGAGTTAGGGAAATGCTTCTTGTTTACGGGCAGGTAAATTGATTGCCTGAGGATTTGGCCCTGCCTATCACCTACGCATATTTCCAAAGGAAAATTATGGATTCCCGAAATTGGAGAGGGTGGAATAATGATTGCTTAGGTCAGTACAACAATTTCAATATTTACCAGCTGAGAGGGGAAAAATCTATGATAAACCCTTCAGCCACTGGCACCACACACAAAGGGAGCCAACCATCATATAATCCAGCTATTTTTGAATAGCAGCAAAGGGAGAAGAGATGCTGCAGGGACACTGCAGATAATTCCACATTCCTTGTCACCACGATTAGTCCTGACCCACATAACAAGAACTTTGGTGAAGCTTTACAGATAAATATACCAAGAGATATCAAGTGGATGATCCTGAAAGACTCTTAGTTTCAACTTGAGAGCTTTGTTGAAGCTATATAAATGAACATACCAAGAGACATTGAGTGGATAACCCAAAAGACAGACTGATAATCATTCCATAGTGTCCTCAGTCGCATTGGCATACATTTTGATCAGTCACCCTGTAATAATACTGACATAAATCTCATTGCATATTATACACCCAGTGTCAAGAGTTCCTTTTGAATTTGTGACACCTCCGGTGGTTTCTGTTCCAGCGCTGCAGAATCATTTAGCCAAAAGCAGCACCCACTCGGATCTGGACACATCGTGGGCATGGTGGGGGTGACTTGAGGCAGAGATACAGCAACCAGTCAACTAGGGTCTGACCAATGTTGCATTTCACCAACGGGCGTGGTGTTGCAGAGACTAGCTCAGGGCGCTTGTTTGCATATTCACAGACGCTTTATCTAAGCCAGTCATGGAATTCATTGTTCAAAGTTTTTCTGCATTAACAGAAAAGACTTATGCTTATCCAGACATTTCAAAATCATCAAATCAGTTCAGAAGAAATATTATCTGAGCATTAAAGAGAACTGCTTCGTTGTTCTACCTAATCTTCAATTTTTGCTGATGGAATTGATATAAACATGGGGAATCCCTTCTTTGTGCAATCTGTTAAGGGGTTGCAAGTAGCCTAATCCTCCAAAATAAAAATTGACATCAGCAAAGGAATAGAATGAAATGGAGAATGAAAAACAAATCACCAAAATTTACTTACTCATCATCATCATCAATATCATCAACATCATAAATATCTTCTATTTTGGTGTTTGGTTTAGTTCTTGGGAATGGTACAGGTGGTATCCTAGCAACTGCTGCTTGTTGCTGCTGCTGCTGTTGCTCCTGCTTAGGCAGTGAAGTTGATTTAGTAGGAGACTGTTGGGGACTTGTCCGAGATTTGTTCAACGAACTTTGTTTAATGGGTGGTGGTCGAGCAGGAGGAGAACTTTTAGGAAGGATTTGAGTTGATTCTCGAGGTGTGTCTACGAAGTCATCATCATCATCACTCCAAGTGTCACTTTTTCCTTTGTCATCATCATCTTCACTGTCTTGTTTCCATAAGTCTTGAGACCACTGCTTTGAGGAGAATGATGTTGATGAACTGCAAGATAACACAAATCAATATGAATAATACATGGTGGTAGCATTTATGAGTTTTGAAGGTTATAAAATACTGACAATCCTTCTTCAAGTTTCATTTTCAGTAAAAGACAATATACAATTTTCTTCCTAAAAGAAATAATGCAATTACTAACATAAGTAAGCATGCAGATATAGTTTATGGTACCTAATGGTAGTCAGATAGCTAGTCCTATGGGGAAAATCACTCATTTTAGTTGTATGATAGGCCATAACTATAAAATTACAATGCCAACAATAAAAGGAGCTTAGCTGTTTGATGTTGATTGTTATTGACAACCATAACTTCAAAGGAAAATTATAACTGCAGTGATCATCAAATATGCCGCAAGTGGCAAAAAATTGTAGTAAACATCAGATGTGACTATAAGACGGGCAGTCAATAGAGAAAAAAAGTAGCTATTAATAGAAATAATTTGTCCACTTTATTATAAAATACTGATGATCCTTTTTTTAGTATCATTCAAAAGGATTCAGGTTACAAATGTTTTTCTTTGTTAAATGAGTGAAAAATCTATACTAATTTCCCAACATAATCATCGACTTTCTTGATACTTATAAAAATGTTTTTTATTCCCCCCAATTGTTTGAAGCGAATGAAAAATCTAATGGTTAAAATGAGAATCAATATTAAAACTTAAACTTTGATTTGGCATAACTCCTAGAATTCATATAGCTTTACTACATTTTTTTCCTTTCCAATTGGTTCCTCAATCTCTTCATTAAAAAGAGCTAAAGTCTATTGAGATATATTGACTCACTATAGCTAAGATAACCGACCAGACTTAACAAAAAGCAAGATGGTAAGGTACTCTTGCTTTTTCACTTGGTTATTTTTGTTATGTCAGCACTACCATCAACTTTTACAGTGATTAATTAATCTGGTAAAAAGAAAACAGTTGAGAATTGTCACATACCTTTGAGGTTTGGGTGGTAAATTACTTGGATATAAAGATGCACTGGGATTTTGTAAATTTACACTTGATTGCTTCTTAGAAGTGCTTGGACTTGGAGGTTTTGAAACAACTGAAGATTTTTGGACACTATTTTTTGTTTGTTGCTTCTTTACCACTTTAACAATACCCTGATTGGCCCGTGTCTTTTCAATTGCTAGAAAAAATAAAAGGTAGAATGAAAATTACAATTATATCTTAGCTTTTATTGTCATATTCCATATACCTTGATTGAGTATCTTATCATAATCCACCCAAAGTCTGTTCATGAATCTGCCTGTACGTGTCTACCTAGAAAATTACACAATATAACCCCATAAAATTTTCAGTGTATACCAATGTGACTCCAGGATATTAGTTTTTGAAAATCATCCCCATGAGTTTTTTGGAGGGGGGGTCAATTTCTAATGTGAATTTATGCTAAAAGATACACATTTTTGTGCCTGATTTTTCAACTAAATCTACTAGGTGCTGATGAAAAACTGCTTGATCCCTGAGCAAGTGGAGACCATATCATTCATAAAAACGAGGGGAGAGTAAGAGGGCAATATCTCACTAACAGTGGCTGCTTTGGTATTGTTCATAGAGAGGAGCGGAAGAATGTTTATTTTCTGTTGAGCAGTGTGTATATCCATTTAACATTTTTATGAGATTGTTAAAAAAAAACTCCAGAAGTCACGAATATCACTTTTTAAAAACAAATTAAATTGAAAACTATCTGATTTCAATTTATTTATCTACTTCATTGATTTTATTTTTAAAGCAATTCATGCTACCCGTTGGGGTGGTAATCTAATACAATCTTTTTTAAGCATGCTTCATAAAATCCTTTGAGAATGAGGTATTAGATAAATCTTCCAGAGAATATGAGTAGGAATTATGGTAGTTCAACATTAGTATGGGTTATATGGCACCAGGAATTGCCAACATTTGTTCTATAAATAAGACTATCTTGTAGTTGATGAATGTACAGACAAGACAATGTTATTTGTTTATCAAATAGATGTAGATTTATGGTAGTTTCGGAGATTTCAGAGTTACTGATTGGCAAAATATAATATTTTTAAGTATATATTTCAAGTGAGAAAATCTTGAAGCTGTGAGGTAGTATCAACTTATTATCACTACGGATGAGCTTTGCGTAGAGCTAAAGTAAGAATTACTTATCTATAAACATGGAATGTTCTCAATATTTTGACAGCATTCCAGATTATTTAAAAGAAAACAAATTATTTTGTGATGTGTACAAAATAAAAGAAAAAAGAACAGCAACATAGACTTGGACTTTGAGAGATTGTCTTTTTTCACATTGGAAAATTTTATTCCACATCATATTTCATGGCATAAAAGACATGCAGTCCCACCCCATTTCAGCAGGAAATATCAAGAAAAGATTTGTAATGTATTCATGGCAAAGCATTTATATCACTGAAATATATAGTAACAGTATAGCAGAAAAAAATTGTACTAAATATGCAACTGGGACAACAGCAAAAATCTTTTTGATAATAATAATATTGCTGTAATTTACTATAGATAGATAAAAGCAGCTTAGCTATAGCAGAATATCTCAATTTTGCATATAAAACACTAAGAGATAATTTTGAGTCAATTTTTCGGGAGGAAAAAGTGTCTTTTTTATACTATTAAATACAATGTTTAAATTGCCAACATTAGTGGCTATTTTTTCTGGATGAAATTAATTCATTTTTATCCAATACCAACTTATGAAAATTGCTATTGAGAAAACATGAAAGACAGCCACTGTGTTTAAAAATTCAAATATTTTCACAGGGAAATAGGTTAATTGACATTGTACAAAAAATTGTACTAAAATCAAGAACAGTCAAAAGATTTTAGAATTGTTTTCAAACAAATTATTACCTTTTTGAGAAGTGGGAACAGATTCTTTGGCTAAATTTTCAGCATCTAGTTTCTTTCTCGCAATATTCTCAGCTAATTGGTTTAAATGTTGTCGTTGTTGCTCAAAATTTGGAAACCTCTGCAAAGAAATAACAGTGAAAAAGAGGATTGATCAATTTTAGATATTTCAACCATAAAAAATAATAGCTAATACCTTTCTTCCTATTGAAACTCCATAATTACGTTAATTGGTTTATATAAAAGCTAAATGGAAAAAAAACCTAATTGCTAGTTTTCATGCTAAGTAGAACTCTGAATTTGAACTTATGTTTGTCATCTTTACAAACTTTCATTTTCAAAGTCTCAACGTTCAATTGAAGCTATCTCTATAAAAGGAACAGGAGACAAAAGACAAAATAACTGGTTGATTGAACCAATAACTTATTGTTCACTTCTGCACCTTGTAAAATACTAAATTAATGTGTTTTTGCAAAATTAAGGTCATAAAGAATTTCAAGAAAAACCTGGAAGATAATACCATTTTAGAGAAACTTTTCAATTAGTTGGATTTATTTAATGAACAATGTTACATTATACAACATTTAAACAAATGCAATGACTAAAAATGGACTCTTTTAATCGATATTATCTTTTTTTTTTTTATATAACATCAGATTTATTTTAATTTCCAAGCAACTGTTACAAAAGCCAAAATATGTTTATGATAAACATTCAAGATAAGCCATATATCTAAAGGCCAGAACATCCTGCAACATGAATATCTTTGGGGCAAAATTAACGAAACTGAGAGACTTTTCTTGATGACCATCTTTGATATGTCACAATAAACTCTGTGCAAAGATTACTGAAGTTTTTGAGAGTCATGTGTCAATGTAGCTGTGACAAAATGAAAACTTAACATTCTGAACAATAACAAAACATGGCATGGCATAAAATAACAAGACATATATTTGTAATAAAATATCTGAAAACACATTCAAAATTGTATGAGAAATGAATCCAGAGTTATTCAACTTTTAACGCTATAGACAGTAGACATCAATAAAGATAGAGAAAAAAAAAATTAAAATTATTGGACATAGTGAGATAATTTTGGTGCTTACTTGTCTAGTACAAAAGTCTGTTAGAACAAATCATCAGAAAATGTTCAACTCTTAGATTCATAGATAGATTGTAACTGTAGTATAACTCTTCAATGAATAGGATTTCTTTTAAAATGGAACCCTTTTGAGAATTGAATTTAGGAATTCTTCTAAAAAAATTACTAAAAAGTGCAAGGGAAGTAACTTCAATAAAAAATTATTCCCCTTGAATTACTTTTCATTTTACTAAGGATGAACTTAAGAGTTAAACGAATACTATACTTAACCTTGGATTTAGACACCCTTTCCTTCTTCATGATGGATAGTTTATCAGACAGAGTCTTTTTTGATATTCCTTTGGTGCTCTAAAAAGAGGAAAAACAATAATAGTTATGTCATTCTTTTCTATTTTTATCTAATAATTGAAGTGAGACTCCTAACTAATCCTTAATATTCTTATTCTTAATTCAATTATTGTTTGATAAATACATTTTTCAATTTGCATATCCATAAATTAATCTTGTTGCAATGCAGAATTATCACACTTTAGAGTGGTATACTTTCTTGAATTACAGTCAGATATTTAGAAGCAATAATGGTGAAAAACAATGAAAACTGAAAAAATATTATCTTTTTCATATATAATGATTGAATCATTTTATCTTTGATTAGTTTATGTCTATACTTATATTGTTTACAATTGAAAATAACTTTTTAAAAACATACACCATTAAATATACATATTTTATATGATCAATATCTTGAATTTGCATGATTCAATGATTTTCTACTTCTTAAAGATCAAAAGAGGACATAAATTAAAAATTGTCAAAGAGATCTAGAAACAACTGTTTGAAATAATATAACTACACATGGATAACTCTAAGCGATAGTTATATGTTCAGAATGTTTTTTACGATATATATATATATATATATATATATATAGTAGATGCGCAAAGGAAGCAGGTTGTTAGATTAGATTTCTTTGATAATAGAAATTGTTTTAAAATAGAAGAGATAAGAATAAGTAGATCAATCAAAGAAAAGACCCATTAGTTTTATAATAGCAATTTTGATGCCAAAATACAAAATTTCATCCCCAAGATTTTTTATAGGTATCAAATATATCTATTAATGTCAGTTCAATCTAAAATGGGAAAAATCATGCATATAAACACTGACAAATTTATGCATTAACATCAAAATTGAAAAATATCCTTCCATTCCCCCAAAAGACTAATGCATGTAGTCAACATATAATTAAACTTTCTTTCTAGGATTTATCGTTATTTTCATGCAATAGTATAGAAAAATAAATGTTGACTTTGGGGTTTTTTGCAGGCACATAAATACTTTCATACTTGAGCTGAATAAACATATCTATGACAAACCAGTGGTAATCCAATTTTCTCCAGTTTTTCAGAAAGAAGATTAGCCATTTCAATCCTCATTTCTTGTTGTATTTTTGAGTTCTGAGTAACCTGTTGGTAAACTTGCTGCATTCTTTCAGTTAAGGATCTACAAAAAAAATGACATTATCTGTTAGTAAAGCTTATTATTCTGACATGTCTGATGTTAATCTATTTTTGGATGTAAAATCAAAATGGCATTTTCATAAGAAATGATCAGAAATGGCAGCAAAAACATGTTGAGACCTCAGTCACTTCTTCTAACTCATTCATACCAAATACTTCAAAATGACAGGATGATTTATTAGTAATTTTTCTCTTATTTTTTAAAAAACAGCAATTTGAAATTTGAAGAATTATCATTTTTAGAAATGATCACACAGTGTAAAAACCCTTTTCCTTTTTATTTTTTTATTTTTTCAGTATCTTTAATAGTTAAATGATTTCTTTTAGCTAAATGAAGTATATATATTTTCAAAAGGTTTTATTGAATATCTGTTAGTTAAACTTATTCAATGAAAGAAATTGTTCTGAATCAATGATAAAATCTATTTCTGGCACAATTACAACAAATGCAGGTACATCAATAAGTCCTCAGCTGAATGACAAAGAAAGCATTTATTTCACATAACAAATGATTCAACATAATCTCCTTGTCAATGCACTTAATTCAGTGGTGAATATTAATCACATAGTAGAATTTTGATCTGAAATTTTCACTATGTCTTAGGCTACAGACTTATTGACTCTTATACTATCAACAGTATTTTGTTTTTGCAAATGTTTCTTTAATCTTAATCTCATAATGTGGCCACTTGTTTGGTGGTGGCCTTTTTTATTCTCTTTCTTTTCTACAAGAAACTAGGCAGGTTTACTAATGGATTAAAGTTCTTTTACATGTTTGCTAACAAATTACTTACCCAGTAGTGCTCATGGTAGTTTCCATGGTATGGTTCACTGAAATAACCAAAAAACAAGTATAAATATAACAATACAAAAAAAAATCAATAAAAACTGATAACCTTATGAACAAAAAGATGATGTGGTTAGCTGAATAAATTTTAGTTCCTTCAAGGACACAGAAAGATATACAAAAAATATTTTTTTCAAAATTTAAGATTAAAAAAAGAAACAACAAAAATTTCCTAACCTAAAAAATGGATTTTATTGCATAGACATGATATACCCAGTCATCATTGCAAGCAAAAACATTCAGTTGTTCTGTCTATTTCATCAAAGAAAATATAGGTTACAGCTAATGGACGGAAAAAAATCACAATGAAGAAATGTTCAATATAATGGTTTTGAATAGCAACATTGATTTACTAGTAAACAAATGTTACAGCTGGAAGAATCAAGATTAATGGTTCATATTTGTATTTTGATATTCAATACGTGGTAACTGATTTTAGAAAAAATACTGTAAACTATTGCTAATATTATTTCTATGCTACTTTTAATTAAATACTGGCAATTTAAAAATACCCAATGTAAGTCATTAATATTGAAGTCGGATATTTTCAGAAAATGTGAACTTAATTCGTCTTACATTGAAATTATCATCCATGATTACATGATTACATTATTTACCTTGATATAAAAATGTCTTTCTTAAATTGGTTGTGAATGTTACAAATGAACAGGAAACAGATAAGTAAACATGAACAGACACACAGACACAAAGCAGACAAAAGTTAATCGAAGAGGCACAGATGAAAGAGAAAAACTGATGGAATAAAAGAAAAATGCTCAGATAAAAATGAACTTATTTCTTTTGGTATATACATGTATATAGTGAATAAGAATGTCCTTTGGCTGTATTTGACAAAATTGCGGATAAAACTGAAGACTCATAGATAGCTTCTTTTTATGCATGATTCCTTTTAGTCTCTAATGACGTTAGATGATAATAATGGCAATTTAATAAACAAAGTGATATTAGGTGAACAAGTTCATTCTTCATCTATTGTTCATTATTGATTAGTATTTTCTTTCATCTAAAAAGTTTTTGTTGCTTTTCATCACAACTTACTCAGGCCGTCAATCTACAACAGTGAGTAAACAGCACAAATTGGAAATAAAGTATAAACTCTAAGCAAGATTGAAACTGTTGACCCTTTTACCAAAAAGAAAATATTAGTTAAAAACCAACACTGGTTGACAGTAATAAAAAAGCTCATTCTTTTATCAAACTAATTTCTTAGAGAGATACAAATTTTTACTTTTATCTGCAAAGGAAGAAAAAAAATTCGAAGAAAGTGTGTGTACATGTAGACATGTATATAAATATGGGGAAAGAGAGAAAATGGATAAAAATAGGTAAGCAGATATCGAAACTAGAAAAGCACAGTAGTTAGGGAGTTACAAAAAAAGTTAAGAAATCTGAAATATTTTTGTAAAATGTTTTTCATTTATAATACAAGTCTATCAAAGTGCAAAATTGGATAAACTTTACCTAAAGTTATTTCCTTTACTTCGTCTGCATTTCTTTCATCCTCGTCATCTTCTTCAGTTTCCTCTTCCATCTCATCATCTTCATCATCATCATCATCATCATCATCACTACATTCTGATTTTTCAAGTGGCATCACCTGGCTAATTGAAGTTACTTCAGTTGTCTTGTTTTCTCTCTTGGTAGAATCCATCTGGAAATTAAAAAGAAAAACAATAGATGAAAAATATTTTATTTTTTATATTCAACTTTCAATGATGACATGCAGCTTGGGAATAAATTAAAATAACATGAAGTACAAGTATGTGTACATACACAATAAAAGTAATCACAGTAACTGAAAAACATGCTTGTGGGTAATCAATTTAGTTCAACAGTCATGACTGACTTTGTGAATACATCAATATTTATTCATATCATCTTCACAGCATTATGAATTAAATTAATCCTTCTTTGCAGATTCAAGAGGAAAAAACACACAATATAAAAATAAATCAATAGAATCAAATGAAATAGAGAATTAAGTGAGGAAATGGATAGTACACGCATATATGAATCAAAACATAAAAATAAGGGGTTGATTACTGTATATAAGACGGACAATTACTTTAAAAAAAGGAAAAACATGTAATAATTACTCTGTATTCAATGCGTTGATAAGATCACTAGGGACCATCTACAAAAGCTTTTAAGGTAGTATGTGCAATTTGGGGTACTGTGGAATATGTTATGAATATATGTGCTTTTATTGATAAATTGAAATGAATAAATCATTGAAGAATATTCAGAAGAAAATGAAGAAAACTGGTGTAAAAATATCAACAATTAAGTATCCAGCTTTCAATAATTTTTCATTATGCAGAGACATATAATTTTTGAGCTAATCAAACAACCTCTTGCGTTGTTTATTTAATGAGCTTATTGCTGATATTTCAACAGCATTTTTTTCTTCATTCTCTTCAGTGATTTATTTTCTTCAATTTATGAATAAGAACACCCATATTCTTAACATATTAACTCAAACAAGTTTTAAAAAAAAAAAACTTCTTATCCAAGGGAAATAACTTACATCACAATTGGGGTATGTAGGGGAAACCAGGGTATAATGGATCAGAAAGATTTCATTGTAGGTAGAAACTAATTCTATTGATATATTTAGATTAAAAAAATCAACTCTTTTAGCCGTGAAATCTATCTAAAGATAAGAAAGTAACATCTCTCTAAGTTAGTGGCTAGCAGGAACTTTTCTTTTTCTGATCCACTGTGCTCCAGTCTTAGTACACTGGGGAAGAGAGATTCAGCAAAGGGGGCACAGTGAATCAATATATGATTGAATGATTTGAAGAGATTCCTGAAAGAAACCAACCACATATTTTATGAAAGTATTACTGAAGTATAGTCTAGGTTGCAAAAAGTGATCATAAAAATCTCTCAAATATTCATTGGCAAAAGTTTAGTGGATTTAAGGAACTAAAAAGTACTCAAAGAATGCATATTTCTGTCAACACCATTGTCTGGGAAATTAATGGTGCATGGATCTGTTCCAAATTTTAATCACATTTTCCATAGTATATTGGCAACCCTTCCACAAAATTCATTGAGATATCGTGTGGGCAGACATGAAATTTTGGTGATATATTGTGGTATGAAGATAACTATGACATAGGGGCAAAAATATTGCATGGATCCATCCTAAAATTCAATCATGTTTTTCGAAGCTTCTAATTTCATAAAAATTAATTGAAAACTTTTAGTGATATTGTGTGAACAGACATGAGTGCATGTATAAGTGCATGAAAGAACAGAAAGATATTTCTCAATCAAAATAAAATTTATGGATCTGCCTTAAAATTTAACCACCCTTTTCTTTACCCCATATTTCAAAATTTTTCCTTGAAACTGACAAGCAATATTTTGCCCAAGTTGCTAGAAATGTAGTCAAAGTTGAAATAGCATAGCTTTACCTTTTATGAATTTAATCATCAGATCATCATTGATATTACAGTTTTAAATAATTTGAATCCTCCTATGACATTGACAATAAAATTAGGCTGAAATCAGTATAGAAAACAATAAAGACCCATACCCATATACTATCCAAATAAAAGGACAAAATGACATTTGCATGCTAAACATTATTTCTTGGTTCTTTTTAAACTGAATTATTTGATACTTGCTTTTGGCTCATTCATTTTGATTGGTTTCTGTGAATAAGTCAGTTTCCGTTTTGCAGGTTTAGCAGCCAGATCTAATGGAATTATAGCAGCTTCTTTTTGCTTTTGCTGCATCTGTTAAAAAAAAAAGACAGAAGTAAAACAGTGAATGGTTTTGTTTGTTTAAATTTAGTAGTAAATAAACATGATTGGCACATAATCAGACTAGAATATGTAGATAATTTGAATTGGACAAATGAATGTTTTGATAAATATAATCAGAGCTGAATGATAGAAGTATTGAAAGCAGGGTTAGGGTAAAATCGACTCTTGAGAATCAACTAGTAGGTAATTTCAGCTTATATATATTAAACGTAAAACCTCTTTATAAAAGCTTTTTGAAATTACATTCCCTTTGTTTCTTGTATTTTATGGGGACTGTCCAAGCAAAAGGTTAGATTTTCCACTTGACACTTACAAAGTTTACCAGTTACTTCTCTCCATTTTTCTATAGAAGAGATTACTTTAACAAGTATGTTGCTATGAAAAGAAACATTCTCTGTTTACAAGACAAACATTACTTTTTAACTGAGATTACAAATATGATAATTAGGAAGATACCGTTTCATTCAGTTAAAGAAAATGAGAACAATGGAGATTATGATAAATAACATACCAATATAATTTCTTGTTCATATTTTTTTTTCATATTTTCTATTTCTGTCTGCCATTTTTTCTCTTGTTTCTTAAATTGCATGTTAAAATTTTTCTCCAGACTTTGAACCTATAGAAACATAAATCAAACATTCAAAATTATACTTATATCAACACTTACATTTTTGTTTTCAAGAAAATCTAAGAAGAACTGTTCATATACTCCATCATAGATTAACTAAACTTAATTAGTTGATGAGATATAGACCAAAAATGTTAATACTATCCATAGAACAAAAGCAAATAAAATCTTGATAAAACAACATGAACTACATAAGAGTTATTTTGAGATATGTTTTTTTTTGGTTTCGGGTTTGTGCGAGTGAGTGTGTGTGTATGTGATACGAAAGAATCAATTTTTTTTAAAAAGTGAATGCATTGTCTCACAACAGCGTCTAATGTGCTTGAACTATTCTAGCCTCATATGAAAAGTAAAATAACTCAACTACATTTCAAGTGTAAGCAAGGAAACCAAGGAATTGAATTGACATGAAATGTAATTGTTCATTTTCAAGCACACTAAATAAGAGCATCAAGCTGGAATGATGCTGCTTCACTTCATTATTGCCATTATATACCTATTGGTTATCCAGCTAATTTCGATGACTACACAAGTGGCAGCTTATTATGACAAAGTGATCTCCTTTTTAAAAGGATAACTGATGCAGGAAAATGATACAAGTTATTTGATTCACCTACAATTTTCAGTCTTTTTATAGTCAAAGAGACACATTCTTCACTGCCTTTCTTCTTGAATATCTTCTGTAACTTACTTTGGGCCACTTACTTCCAGCCTTCTTCCTATAACTTATCAGTAAAGGCAAAAATTGAAGAAAGGATTGAAAAAACAAATATTTACCTTTTTTTCAAGTAATGGTTCAGAGATTTTCGATTTCACTTTTTTCTCCACTAGCACAGATTCAGCTTTCTTTTCTGGTATAACAGCAGGACTTCCATCATTCTCATCATCATCACAGATAGAACCAAGGTTGGACTGCTTGACTAAAAAATAGGATAAAACTTCATCTTATAAAATGCATAAAAATTTACTGACTACAACTTTTATTCTATCTTTTTACAATGCTCTATACTACGTTTATGTCAACTTCATCTAGAATGTTTAATAACATAATTAGTCTTGTAATTCAAGCAATCCCAACCTAATACATAAATACAGAATCAAGATGACATGTTCACTCAATCAGAAAACTAAAAAGATTAAAGAAACAACAAAATAGATAGAATTGAATAAAGCTACACTCAAACTGTTAATGCAGAGCAAACAAAATTTCTTAAACTTTCAGATGAGGTTCCTAGCATTTCAGTTCTCATCCTAGAGCAACCTTTCTCAATCTCTTTAGACAGAAGGAACCCTTAAAATAACTTTAGACCAACAGTAAGTGCTATCAAATTAAGAAAGATATCAAACAGGCTGCCAATAAATAAATGCAAAATATGCATATTTTGCATTTATTTATTAGTGTTACCTAAAGATAAAAAAAAATATCAAATGTCATTTAGTAAATAAAGCCAGATTTAAGATGATTGAGTGAAAATTTTATCAGAACGAATATATGTAGAAATCTTTGAAAATGAACAACCTCTTTCAGAACCCTAAGGGTCAGCAGAATCAAGATTCAGAAAGGCTGCTCTAGAATGATTGTTGCCTGGGCACCAGGGATTTATCTCTAAACAGTATCTCCCCATTGTGTATCTAAAAGTTACAAAATTGAGGTTTAAAAGTTTGCAAGGATTTTGGTTACAATTATTTAACTGGACACATGCAAGAACAGTATTTAACATATGCACACACTTAAAACTTACTAAAATGTCAATACATCTCCCACACTCAAATACACACATGCACTTATACAGTCACAAGCAACCTCAGTCAGAAACTAGATGAGCCATAAACAGCCAAACAATCTATCATCAAGACAGTTTTTGTCTTGTATAAACCTAGATAAGTTAGAAGAATGCATTGCTCTTCATAGGGTGATGAAGGGTAAGACAACAGTGCCAGACATACTCAGCTTCCTACGTAAATCCACAAGATCAGCTTCATATTGGTTATCTCTTTCTTCAAATAGTTTCTTTAATCCTTTTATTTCAGCCTGTAAACAAAAGAAATTACTTAATACATATGAATAAATGAATATCTAAAAAATAGTATAGCTATATTTTCTGTCACATTTATAACTTTGAACAAAATTAAAAATGTTTTTGGATCCCTTGAATATGTTTTTTATTTTACAATAATAATACATAAGTATATTTTTTTTACACGATTTGCTTTCAAATACGCATTGACCTGCATCTAACATAGTAAAGCTCATTCTTTATAACAACAATAAACTGATAAATTTACATACCCTGTATTCTATGTAGTAGCAATCTGTCAGACAATTCTAATGGAAAATAGACTGAGCTTTTTCAGTTCCAAAATGTAATACATGTGATTTGAAGAAGTGGTTTCATATAATTTTAAAAGTATTAAAACTACCAAGAATGTTTGATGAAATTTGTCAAAAAACCTGATAAAGTTTTTTTTAAGAAGAATATCCCATTAAATTAAAAAGGTAACAGATCTGGTTGGTCACTCAATAGAAACCGTCATTTTACAACATCTTTTGCATCATACCATGTGGGGGGGGGGGTGATAAACTAAAAAAATTGGAAAAAGTGATGCTCAATGAATATATTACTTCTCTCATCTTTTGTTCAGAGTTAGTGACTAAAAAGTCTGAATTTTCCCAAAACAAGTTTCACAACTAAACACAAACTAAAGGACCAATTTAGAAAACACTTACATTGTAAATCGACCCCCCCACTTGAAACCTATCTGAGGGGGAGGAGAGTAAAGAACAACATGTTTTTCTCAACATAAAATGGAGAAAATATAAAAATTTTCATCCCTCTAGCTCCATTGGTGTAGCCTCTACGGGTGATACATACATAACCAGATAGCCAGCCAGAAGCATTTATAAACTGAAGAAACCTGATGACAGTTTCTGATAACCATAAATTGCAAAATATCTCCCCTTCTAACTAATTTTATATATATATATATATATATATATATATATATATATATATATATATATATATACACACAATATTAGAAAGCTTGCTGAGACAAATGATTCTTTATTTCTGGGAATGGGGGGGTTATACAGCTGACGTTATAAGATGTCTGATTATATGTATATGTTACTTTAGAATTTGAATAATGGAAGATCGGAGTTAAAAGGGGGAATTTATGCCAGTTGGATATGGTAACATAGGGGCCAGTGATGATATTTTGACCATGTATGTTGGCTGAGTAGCGATTGTGGTCACATGGGGGCTGTGAGTTCAGTGAGTGAATGAATGTGTGTGTTTGTGTGTGTGTGTGTGCATGTGTGAGTGGTAAATAAAGGATATGAGTTGCTTCTATGCTTTTTTTGTGTGTTTTTGATAATTTTTCTATAACACGCATGTGTCATAAGTTGGAATTGTGGCCTAATGGTCTAGAAGTTTCTCCAATGTACACTTTAAAGCAATCCCTACAAGGAATTGCATATATACAGGCTTCAGAGTTATTTTCTTTTTGTGTTTTTTTCAATGAGGTCTTTGATCATCTTTAATGTGCATGTGGTGATGTGTATGTCCAAGTCTCTAATGCTGTTGTAGATTGTCATGAATTGTGAATTAGTGGGTAGTAAGATGTATCAGTTATTTTTGCAGGTGTAGTGTATGTTTTTCTTTTAGCTTTGTGCATGAAATAGTGGAGGTTCTTAAACATGTGACCAATGAAGTTTTCTTCGTTTTTTCAAATGTTGGGGGCAGCATATCCTTAGGGTAAGAGCAGAATCTGTGTATCAGGCTACTTCCAATGTGGACGCGAGTTCAATTCCTTTACGATGCTCATTTATTCATTTATTTACACAATCTAAGGCCACTTGATTTGCTATGAAGTCATACATACATAAATACACACTTATATATATGTTTACATTCATACCTCTTTTTGAACTTCCCTTTCTTGCACAATCATTAAGTCATCTTTCATTGCTTTGAGTTGTTTCTCAAGAGCAGAAATAACATTTGCTGCAGGAATACTGCTGCGACTACCACTTCCATGTCCACTGCTTGCATCTCCATCCTCAACTGGAGTGTTTGTTGGCTCTGCAGCACCTGCATGCCGTTTACTTATATGTTTCTGGAGGTAGGATTGGTGAAGAAAGGCTTTTGGGCAGAAGCTACACTGAAGACAGAAAAAATAGATAAAAAAGCAAATAATGAAATATAAAGGATAAGCATAACTTGTGATATAGAAACAGAACTGCAATCAATAATCTATTCATATCACGTGTGTATCAGCACGTTTTTTTCTTTTTGCTGTAAATTCATTATACATACACGATATTACCATGAAAAATTGTTTTTTTAAATAGAAAACTTCAGATGTTATACCACAGTTATTACATGCTAGTTTTGTTTTTTGCAGGTTCATAGTCCATAGTCCAGATATTACATTCTGATTTTAATCGCATAAATTCAATGTAACTATTTGAAGCTTCTCATTTGGAAAAGCTTGGTAATGTGAACATAATATCTAAAATTTAGTTGAGATCAGTCCAGATATTTTACTTATCAGTGTTTTATTTTTATGAATTTTAATCAAATTGTACATTTACTCACCTTGTGATAATTACCAGGAACTCCATGAATCAGCTGCTGTTGGGCCATCAGCAGTTTCTTCCTCTTATGGCTTTCCTTGGCTATTTTTGACATGTCCTTCTGCAGTTTGTCACATTGAGCTTTAGTATCGTCTACATTCTGATATATTAAACAAAGTACAAGTGAGAGAAAGCCTGTGAAGTATCAAGGCAGAATTAGCACACTATGAGATACAAACAATACTACATACATGGAAATATACGATGTGTGGTAGGACCAGTTATTTGTTGAGCCACAAAACCCACACTGTTTTTTGTGTTTATGTACATATAAATGTGTAGATGAAAATGACAATTAGAAGATGAAGAGAAAAACTCAAGAGATAGGTACTATATCTCGAAATTTTTCATTATTCTATGGGCGTAGTTTGATGCATTTCGACAGGGGCCAGCCATCTTTTTCAAAGAAAAAATATTTGCAGTTGTTCACAGAGAAAAATTTGCTGTTTACATGTTCGATGCTGAAAAAGAGACTGTGGAAATTTCTGTGATTGAGTGTTTAACATCTGTCTCGAGTTTTTCTTTTCACCTTCCAATTGTCATTTTCATCTACATTCTGTCGGATCACTTCACATCCACAATTCAAACATACATAAATGTATATATTCATATATGAACTATACAGTGTGCATATGATAATGAAAATGTATATATACACAGAAAGAGAGTTAGTAAAAGTAAAGCCAATACAAAGTTTACTTTTGAGATGTATTCCCAAAATACACACTGAAAAAATTTCTAAACAAAACCAAAATGTAATTTGAACATCACTTAGTAGCCTGGTTGAGAAACATAACTAAAATTTTATAATTGGTTAAATTAGATAGTTTTACCATGTTAACAAACATTTACTGTATTACTTCACTTGCGTAAAGCTCTGCATTTAAAGTAGTTTGTTATTTTGAAATCTCCTGATAGTGTTTATTTTGTTTATGAAATGAAAAATAAAAGATTTTTTCCAAAAAGTCTCTTCATGATATGTTTATACTTAGTACTTGTTCAAAATCCAAAAGTCAATAAGAATTCCTTTTAAAACTTTTACTATAATTTCGAAAAGTTACAATGGAACATAAAAAAGTATTTCTTTCAGTCAATATTGCAACAAGCATATATTACAAGAGAGAGTAGGAGAGAGAGACAGGGAGAGATTTAGGAGAGAAAAAAGGAGGAAGAAGGTATGCATCCCTTTTACTTGATATTTTATTCCAGGAAAGTAGAAACAAAGAAATAAAGTAAAATAGACAATTGTTGGCAACAATAATTCAGAAAAAAAATGATGGTTTATTGATTCTGAAAAAAGCTTCAAAAATGACAATCGACCGCATTAAGGAATTATAGGGAAAGAGGAGACGAGGAAGAATGATGATTAGAGAGAGAAGACAAGCACCACTTGTGTCCACATTACAAGAAAAAAAAAAAAAAAACGAAATTCATTGTTTTCATAAAGATTGAGGACAGGTGTCAGAAATGGTAACAAGACAAACTCAAGAGAAGAATCATCAAGCAGAAACCAGGTGATGCATCAGTGATTTCCAGGTGTAGAGACAAAGTCTATGAATACCAGATTGCACCCATAAACCAAAGATTTGCTGAAAAGCAGGAAACTGTAAACCACTATCAAGAATCAAAGACAGCAAGTATTTTGTGATTATTCTCAATAAGATTTAGGCATGCATTTGATTTTTACCAGAACTTTCCCCAATTCTAAAGGTCAGGTTGCTTACCAAGAGACTGATTCAGACTGAAATATGAAAAGTACAAACTAAATTGACTATGAAAGACAAAAATGAAATAATAGTTTTGAAAAAATTTTTAAAAAAAGATTTGGTTGCTGAAAAATATGAACTAGTACAAATGTTTCAGAAATCCAATTTCTTTGAATTTTATTTTTCATCTTTAAAAAACTAAAAAAATGTTCTTATTAATATAAACATAAAATGGGAATACTTTTTTTCTAGTTTCCTTCATATTACTTACTTGTTGATAATGTTTCATAGTCTCCTCTAGAATGCCAAGTTGATGAGTCAGATACTCTTGAGAATTCTGGAATAATATAAAATGTGGGTCATCAAGAGATGAAAATATCAAAATGGAAAAAAATTACAAACAATATTATTGTTTAATATCCTCAGCTTTGTGTTTATATTTAGAAGAGTCCATTCAAGTAAACTTTTGTTAGGTGAAGATCAGTTGTGCACATGATTTTTTGTTGTACTGTTCTGATGTTTTCTTGCCAATTCGCTATCTTTTCTACTCTCCCTTCTCCTCTCCACTCATCATTTTTCTTGTTTCCTTCCTTTCTTCATTTCTACATGGAAGATATGCAAGAATTTTGATGTACAGTAATTTCATTGTTGACTTTTTATTATTCAATACTAAATATTTCCATGTTCCACTCTGATGAATTTCCACCATGAATTTCTCTTTCAATGTTGTTATCAAATCCTCCTGAAACGCTTTGTTTCCATAAAAAAAAAATCATCCACGTGCTTAGCTAGAATACCAATCAAGTTCTCATTTGCATTATGCTAGAGAAATAATGCATTGTCAGGAACAATCACTTCTCATCTCAACTCAACCAATACTTGGGTGACACTCTTGTGCCATGCCTGTGGTGTATCATTCAACCCAAAGATCGGCTTCCACACCTACAATTTCAAACATAAATCAGATGGTGGTTTAAGGAACATATTGCTCTTCAGAATATTACCCTGCAATAAGATTTACTCATGCATTTGATTTTTACCAAAATTTTCCCCAATTGTAAAAATCAGCTTGCTTACCAAGAGACTGATTTAGGCTTAAATGTGAAAAGTACAAGCTAAATTGAATTATCATCCTGCAAAAATGCTCAGGTGAAATCTATGGTCTGTACTTGCCAATTCATAACTGTTATAGTCAACATCACTATCAGCACGGCTTCATGATTGCATGTTGAGGAGTCTGTTTTAAGATCCCCACCTTTTTCATACCTTCGTGCTACAAGGCAGGCTTACATTATCTTATTATCCTTGTATTTTTCATTAATCACCTGTGCAAGGCGCACATTCGAAGACCTCATAACTTCTCATATTTTGAATTTCTTGATGCTTCATCATCATCATCATCATCATCAGTCTTTTAGCGTCCGTCGTTGGACATAGACCTTCCCCAGGATTTGCCACACTTCTCTATCATGGGCGTCACGGAGCCAGTACTTCCTGAACTTATCTAGTTCATCTCTCCATCTAATATTTTGCCGGCCTCGGTTGCGCATATGGTCTCGGGGAATCCATGTTGTGAGTCGTGATGTCCATCGATTGTCAGCCATTCTTGCAACATGGCCAGCCCACCGCCATTTGAGATTTTTTATGGATTCTATGATGTCTCTAACTCTTGTCTTTTCCCGGATGTGTTGTGCTGTTTTGTGGTCTCTCCATGTGAGGCCCAGCATTATTCTTTCATGTGCACGTGCCCCTGGACCAGACAACATCACCATCGACCTACTCCGAAAAGCAGGTAAAACCATCAATAGGAAACTGGCCGTCCTCTTCAACCTGTGTCTAAAACACAGTAAAGTCCCAGACGATTGGAATACTGCTATCATAATGCTTTTATATAAAAAAGGAAACCCGAAAGACCTCAACAACTATAGGCCTATAAGCCTACTCAACTGTGTATATAAACTTTTCACAAAGATCATCACCAACCGAATCACAAAAACACTCGATGAAAACCAGCCACGTGAACAGGCTGGCTTTAGAAGAAGCTACTCGACCATGGACCACCTGCACTCGATAAATCAACTGAAAGAAAAAGCAGCAGAGTATAGACTACCACTTGCCGTAGCATTTATCGACTTCAAAAAGGCGTTCGACTCAGTAGAAATCCCTAAGGTCATGGAGGCCATCAGTCGCCAAGGTGTAGATCCAGTATATGTTGAGGTGTTGAAACATATATACAATCACGGCAGCTCATTTATCAGGCTACATAAAGACTCGGACCCCTTCCAGCTCCAGAAAGGAGTAAGACAAGGTGATACCAGCTCACCTAAACTCTTCACAGCCTGCCTCGAGATGATCTTCAGAAGGCTAGACTGGGAGAGTAAAGGAATTAAAATAGACGGCGAGTATCTGAGCAACCTCAGATTCGCAGACGACATAGCCCTTTTCGCAGAGAACCTACATGACCTCCAACTAATGATAGATGAACTAAATGAGGAGAGCAAGAAAGTCGGCCTACACATGAACTTCAGCAAAACGAAGATCATGTGCAACAACCACATTGGAGATAAGAACACTAAGATCGAAATCGAGGACACAGAACTCGAGAAAGTAGACCACTACATCTACCTAGGGCAACAAATCTCCATGAGACCCTCAAAAGAAGAAGAAATCAAGCGAAGAATCACACTAGGATGGCAAGCCTTTGGCAGAGCTAGCTCAACCTTCAAAAATAATAAGATCCCATTAATCCTAAAGAGAAGGGTGTATAACCAATGCATCCTCCCAATAGTCACTTATGGAGCTGAAACATGGAACTTAACCAAGAAACAGACCCGTAAGCTGAGAACCTTCTTGATGCTTAGCATCCATTAAATCTTTTCCTTGTCCCTGCTCAGCTTCTTGTGGTAACTCTCTCCACTGATCAACATGATTCTAGTTGATGCAGATAGAATCTTCCTTGTATTATATTGATCCAAAGGCTGGAATTTTCTGTGGATTTTGGACGTGTGGTCATGATTTCTCCTCTTTCCCACTCTTCATCTTTATTCATTTTATAATGCATAATTTGACTCTGGTCGTCTGTTTTTTATCCTGGTAATACAATCACCAACTTTTTTACAATGTATTTCAGTTTCTTTACCCTCCACTTGATCTAGTACTTCATCTTCTTCATCAGATAGATAATTGTTCCCAATTAGGTTCTGCCTTTGTGTTCTCCTAATGTTTTTATGTATCTTCATTAGTTGACATGGATGCATACTGCAGAATGTTCCTCCATGCCTAATTAAAATAAATTAGCCATCTTTGCCCAACACTTTTGCAAGACCATCCTATATTTTAAAGATTGGCCTCCTATGGTAAATTTGGTCACCAGCAACAAAATCTTCATCAACATAAGTCATAACATTAGACTAAAGTGCACTCCTGATTCTCTCACTAGCTTAAGCTTCCAAGAAATTCTCTCTTGCTGTAGGTAGAGCATTCAAATTCATTCTTACCATGTCACTAGTTATAGAGGATTTCATAGCAGGTAACTGGTCAGTTAAAATGGTGAGTGTGTTAATGTTGGAACCAAATACAAGTTCATTTGGACAATGTCCAGGGTGATCAAGGAGTGCATTTTTAGCACTGATAGCCCATGCCAGGGCTATTTCTGGTCCACACTTCTCATCTTGTATCATTTTTTTCATTGCCTCAGCTACTGCAAAAATGGTGACAGCTACTTTTTCATGTGTACATAGTGTAAATAATTGTTTTTTCATTGGTTGTGTTGAGTAAAAAGAAATACATCAAAGAATATATTTTTCCTGTTCAATTATATTTCAAGTTATTTTCCCTGAGTATACCTGCTAGTATATCATAAAATTATAGATAAATAGGTCCATCTGATTCAGAAATTGTTTAGATATTTATTCCAATAATAGAAAAATATACCTACCAAAAGATATTCAATCGTTAGTTGAGACAATTTGAACAGCTTGACATAATTAGGATCAACTAGTCTCATATCCTGGAAGCAAAGAATATGCATAAAAGAAATTAATTTTTATGCTAAATAAAATTGACTAAGATTTTTCAATTAATCAAAATGTCATAGATATAAATAATGTACTAATTTAAATGAACTGTCGTTCAAAATCAGAAAAAATATCTAAATTTAGGTTTAAATTAGAAGAAAGTTATATATAAAATTAGGATTAAATGTTGTTGCTGAATAAATGTATACTTTTGGTAAATTAATCAAACTCTATTTGTTCTTCACATTATTTCATACTTCAATTAGATTTCAGCTAAAAATCAGAACCAAACTCATTGTTTGTATGTACAAAGAGAAGTTGATATTCATTATACGTGCTATAAAGTTCAATAGAGAACCTGGGAATAATCTCAGTACCTGAACAGGAAAGTGAGAGTAACAGAATGCAAGGATCAACCTTTTGAAAAGCTGTAAATGAACTTGGTTTAGACAAAACTATAACTGTCACATTTCCAGCTGTTTCAAATTATTCATACCACCTGTGACAAAGAATGCTAACCATAAACCAATTTTGCCACAACGGAGAAAATAAGTATACCCAAGCATTGATTACACATAATTTTATGGATGTAAATCTTATCCTACAAATTAGCTAAATCAATAAGACTTCAAGAATGAAAAGTTACAGTTATCCCTTGCTATTCACTGACTTTAGGGGGGGGGGCTGCAAATAAGAAAATCTACAAATAACTTTTGCAGACCACCCCATATCCTGAACCCTCTCAACTCCCAAAACCTATGTAATCTTGTATCATAAACAGTAACAAACACTTTATCATCCCCAAATAGTGAATTTACAAATAAATAAATGGATACAAGAAAGCATACATATCTTAGATTCTAAAACAAGACATCATTTTTTATGGTGACAGATCTGTCAATTATTTTTTTAGTCAAAAACATAAACACAGCCTAAACCTGCCCAGTAATATTTGGTGAATAGGCAAAAATATTTCCTTTTTTTCTATCAACTAACTTTATGCTATCATCTTGCAGTTATAACCAAATTTAAACTTTTGAAGAAGATATCTAATTATCAAAATACGCACGTAGATGCTCATTAAAAAACATATACAGTTAATTAAGGAAAACCATAAATTTCATGAAACTACAATGCAGTGATTAGCAATAATTTTTTTTCTCTCTTTATACAACTATTTACATCCATCTTAATATTTTAGTTGCTTTTCAAAATTTTTTATCCAATCTGAGAAAAGTTGCAATAAAAAACAAAAAAAAAATAATAAGACGAAGGTAAATAGTAGCATAAATTTTTTCTAAAATACCAAAAAATGATTTAAAATACTTCATCTATTAAAAAATAAGTGAATAAATTTGTTTATAGCACAATGAATTAACTGGGGAAAAAACTCAATGTCTAAAACAACATTCAACTTACTGATTCGTGAGTGTAAACATTGAACAAGTTTAAATTTTAATTTTAATTTTAAATTTTAAACCAAGTTTATATTGACTAAATAAAGAAATTAATAACATTTTATGATTTCTTGAACTTTTGACATTTTGTTCATACTGTACAGATCAATCTCTATTATATGTTTTATCATGGTATTCCAGAAAAATTTCCATCAAATCATTTAAGACTGAACAACGAATATCAAAATCATGAATGGAAAACCAGAGAATAGCAAGGCATAGCTTTATATATATACTACCAGTTATAACCAAATTTAAACTTTTGAAGAAGATATTTAATTATCAAAATACGCACGTATCTGTAAAAGAAATGACAGGATTATCATCACATAGATAGATTTACAAATATATATTTTAGTATAAAAATATACAACTTATTCAAGTCAATTTTCTACAGCCTTTTATATTTTCTGTTATTGAATAATTTTAAAACAACAAGAAACAAATTGAGTCAAAAACCAAACTGCCACATTGGCAGCAGTAGTAATAATAGTAGTGATATTACCAGTAACAGTTGCCTGCTTACTTACAGTGAACACACAGATACAAGAGCATTGCTTCACCAGCAGTGGCCTATTTTGTGTCTTTGCTTACAGTACTACTTTTTCTCTTTCTGTTTGCTTTAGCGTGACAAAAAACAGCATATACCAGCAAACAAAGGTAGTGACAAAGGCCTATTATATAATGATATAATGATTACGTTTCATCAAGATGATACAAACAATTTTGAGCAAGCACTATAATCATTACATTCTACAAAATGCTTTCATGTGATGGGAAAAACTGAACAGTTTGAACTCCACTTGAATAAAACATCACTTGAAAATCAAATTCCTTATAAATAAAGAAAGTGAACATATCATCTAAAGAATCTTACGTGATTACATTGTGTCACCCACATTCATTAGAGAAAGTGAATGAGGATAATTGGACTGGGGGCAAAAAATTTAATTGAATTACCTTTCTGCTCATTTTTCTAAATGCATTATACGGATATTGTCACCAAAATAAAACATAATCTTTGAATAAGAGAAAAATTACATTCTACGAAGTCATTTGTGGTTTAACAATTTTGATAAATTCAAGTTAAATATTACCAATGTTTTCTGAAAGTTGAGTAAACGTGCATCATACCGCAAGCTCATCTAAAATATTTTGATACGGATAACTTTTTAAGTCAAAATTTATTTCCAAGTAATACAATATATTTTCATCTATTTATTAAAAACTAGAAAACACTCAGCGAACGCATACCCTAGACAACCCTATTGTCACTAAAAACTAAATTAAAATCAGCTCACAAATAGTTAGAATGTAAAAATTACTGGAATCATCCCAAAATTCCATCAATTTTCCCTTAGCCAATATTCTACTTTTCCACATAATGTCATTGGAATTCATTCATAAACTTTGAAAATATTATATCAAAAAACATGAGTGAATACATGAACGTATGAATAAAAAAAAATTTTTTTAAATTCCCCAATCAGAAAAATGGTCCCTTGATCTGTCCTAAAATGTGATAGCTTCTTCCTTACTTGATGGCCAACCCTTTTAGAAAATTTCATTAGAATTCATTATAAACTTTTGGAGATATAATAATAACATAGATATGATATATAAATCTTTCCCAAAACTTAATCAATTCTTCCATAGAAATTCTCATTCTTCCACAAAGTTCCACTGAAATTCATTGATATCTCTTGGAGATATTGTGTGGTGCAGACAAATAGCTACGATGGAGGGGAGGTAATTGTACTTAGGTCCAACCCAAAGTTTAAATCACTTCTTTCTTACACTATGGCCTTCAGATCAGCTGAGTAGTTTCTGGGCTATGGATTTTGGGGACAAATACCCACAACACAGGGGAAGAAACTGCGTGGATTTGCATTAAGATTCCTCCATGATATTTACATCTCCTCCAAGTTTAGTTCAGATCGGCCAAATGGTTTTCAAGTTATGAATTTTCGGACAAATACCTCCGATGCAATATTGGTAACTGTGCATGGGAAGGCTTAAAAATTTGAATTTGACATCTCTACACTCTGAATTCATGACAAACTTGGTCAAGATTGTCAAACAAGTTTCAGAGTTAGGAATGGGGGGGTGTAGATATTGATGATGCAAGAGAGCTAACTGTGTATGGAACAGCCTCAAGATTATATTTGATATCCCCTCATGATATTTGGCATTCATGCCATATTTGGTTCAAATCAGCCAAGTTGTTCCCAAGTTTATTTTAGGACAAAAAACTACAACACAGGAGAGGTAACTGTGCATAGAGCGCCCCCCCCCCCCCCCCCAATTTGTATTTGAGATCCCCATATGATACCTGGTCTCCATTCAAATCTTGATTTAGACTCAGTGGTTTCTGTGTTGATGGATTTTAGGACAAATAGGATGTGTGCGGCGGCGGGGGGGGGGGGGGGGGCTTTACCCACCACCCAATAAAATTTCATTGAAATTTGTGGGGAACTTCAAGAAATATTGCATGGATGATAAAGTGTATATATAATGCAAAACCAGACCTTGTTATATGTTTACCAAATGAGGGGAATCCTGGTTTTTCTGAAATTTAATGGATGTTAAAATCATATAAAAAAGTATAGGCTTTGATCAATACCCCAGCTATGCTTGGATAAAAATGTGAATACATATATGTATACAACCAAATCCAAACTCAACAATTCGTAATGTAAATTGTCTAAAGAACTGAAGAAAATGTTTTATTTTAGAAAAATTAGTTTACTTTTAAGAATACCTACTGACCCACATTTCAATAAAAAATAAGTAAATGAAATAAAAAAACAGCTAATGATGATGATATTCTAAATACAGGCGTCTATTGTTAATACTGATCATTATAGCAGGGTTCAAGATATGAGGCAGGTGGTTGGTGAGCCCTAACATTTTTTCCTATATTATCTCCCATTTTCACTGTTACTTGTTTTATACAGTTATACTCCCTACTGTACAACCCATTCCCTTAAAGTCTAAATCAAAAATTTAGATCACTGATGAGACAATAAAACTGGTTTACATATAGTTACATCATTGATGTATGGGAAGTAATAAAGTATTGCTAGAAAAAGATCTTTGTACGAAGCAATTTTGATCTAGGAAAAGAAAAGACATAAAAGAATGTTTTTGTTTATCTGTTAAAATCTCACTTGGTTTTTATACGATAGACAATGTTCACCATCTTTCATCTATTGCCAATACCCACCCTGGTTATTGCGGTTCAGTTATAATGCATTTGTCTCTCTTGGACCTTAACACCTGTATTATAATGGGTGACAACTGTATTCTAAAATTACTTCAAGGAGGGAAAAAAGGTGTAACTTCATTGTTCAGAAGTAGAGATTTAACTTTTACAAGCTGAGAGACAAGCATGAAATGAGAGAATTTATTTTGGAAAAGACCAGAAATCTTTTTTTGTAAAAACCAACTAACACTAAATAGCTGCTTTCAAAAGTGTATCTTTCTGATAAATCACAAAATTCAAAATGGGTGAGCTAAGTCAAGAAATGATTTGAATACGTAAGTGGTTGAGAAAAAAAAATAATATAAGCAAAGTGATGAATAAGTGAGGGAACAGAATACTTGCCACTTCCGATTCAATATCACAGAATGTAATGCTGTAAATGTTCTCTTGTAATGTGTTGAAATCAAAAGCCTCTGCCATCTGATCAATATTCAAGGCAGCAATTTTCCGCCAGTCAACATGCTCAGTCTTTCGCCGGGCACTGAACACTGGATACGAGCCTGATACTGGAGCCATCTTGTTTTGTTGGTGTACCTGACCCACTGGCTTGAAATACGGTGTGGGCATTCTAACAGTTGACATGGAAAACCAAGTACTTTTCAATGTTCACAACCATATTTGAACTGGAAAGAAATTTTTTAAAATTCATTAAATAGTTATGTAAAATTGAAACTGATTGTAGCTTATGGTAAATTACAATGATCACATCTTATAGAGAGATTTTGTAAATCATTACCAGCATCGAGGTTGAAAAAAATCAGTCAAAATTAGTTTTTATTCCATCATCAAGACAAATAAAACTCAGCTGAACTGTTTTCAATGTAAGTTTCAAAATTTCCTGTTGTTTATTGAGCAACCGTAGCATCAAAGGTGGTGAAGGGTTCTGTTCTTTTTTTATATGTGTATGTTTTATGTTTATATGTTTTCTTGTTTGTTCCAGTGCTCCTGGCCATACTGTTTTTTCTACTGACTTGAACACCACTACTCATCTAGAATATTTTTATTTTTGGAAAAAAGCTTTTTTGACCTTTTTGGAACCCTATTCAGACAGGCATATTAATTTGTTCAGATGTTGTAGCACTCCTGGCCATACCATTTTCTCTACAGTCTTGAAAATTGGTACCAATACCTCACTTTTTGAAAGGCCCATTTCATGTTATATGTTATAGTTCAGAAGAGTATTCCTAGGTTAAGATATTTTAGAATTTCTCTATTTAATCATTCATTCTCCATTCTTCTTTGGTTCTGCAGTCCTGGGTCATCACAGAAATTTTCCTCCTTGCTCTGACTAATTCCTTGTAAGAGCCAAGTTTGTAGCATTACATGTGTTACATTCAGACAGAGAGGAAATTCGGAAAGTGTTTAGAAGCTGCAGAAATCCTGTGAAGTGTGTTTTTGGAAACTGAATGATATCTGATCTTCTAAGTATTCAATGAGTCTTTTGATAATTACTTGTTGAATTTATATTTACTGAATCCTTGTAAGTATAGGTATTTGATATTATTTGTATTACAAAGACACATTACATATTTTACACATCTGAAATGAAATAAGAAAAAAACCTTTTCAAGTGTCTTTTAAGGTTTTTAGTTAAGTGATTTAAATCAAAACAATGTAAAATAAAGCAAAGTTAACTGTTCTTCCATGAATCTAATGACAATTTCTATTGAAATCTACTCTCTGTCCATCAAGATAGTTTCATAAATTCAAAGAGTTTCCTTGTGTTGCCCATGATAAATAACCTTGAGTAGGCTTTTCCATGCTGCACAAAATTTCCATGGAGAGCAAAATACTTCTTTCAATATTTGTTCTACCAAAAGTAAGAGAGGACCTCATGATTAATATGATTAGGGATTCACAATGATTTCTAATAATTTGTGTCGCAAATGCATGAGAGTCATTCCATATCAAGTGGACCAATACTTGGAAAGTGCCCCACTCTGCCATAAATGTGGGCTTATTTGTAGCCCCATGGGAACTTTTTATTAGAAGCATTAAGTAATGTTCTTATGAATCATCAATACAAGTACTTTTCAAAAAGATATCTTGTGGATTTTTTCTATAAGCCAGTGTGTATAATATCCAAGATGACAGCGAAATACTTCATGTCTACTACTCATTCATTATTCACTCAAGACAAGTTTTTTCAATGCTTTTTTTCATAGTATCAAGTGTGCTTGATAACATATCAAAATTCTACCATAGCTTGACCACTGCAAAGGTGTAATTTTCAAGATAGCTTCCAAATTGGCAGCAAAATTTGTTGGCTTTACAAAAAAAAACAAACACCTTAACTACAAAAATAATCACAACAAAAGGTTTCTCAATAGTTTTTGGTAGTGTCAGGTAGGTTCAATGAAATACTAGAAGTCAATCACAGTCTGCCCATAGAATGGTATAACTTTCAAGATGGCATAAAAGGGCCTTATTACAGAAATACTGAATACACTATATCGAAAAATTCCAAAATTCACCCCCAAATTTAACCACTTTTTTCATACCCCGTAACCCATATTTTCACAAAATTTCATTGAAATCCATTGATAAGTTTAAGGGATGTCATATGGACTGACAGGAGTGAATACAGGAATATATTTTTGAAAAAACAAAAAAAAATATCCCAATGAAAAACAAATTCTTTTGATCACTCTTTTTTTTTATCTAGGAATTCATTTTTGATTGAGAGATATTTTCCCAGTTTATTTTTTCATACCTTCATGTCTTCATATCTAAAAATGATTAGCACCTATCAATGAAAATTTGGGCCAAATTTCATGCTTTTATCTTCAATTGAGCAATTTCTGCACTGATTGCCTGGACTAAAGAGAATGGTTCTAGAAGAGAAAACTGATCTTTAAAGACGGATTGTTAACTTCCAAGTTACCCTACAATCTTTACCTTCTCTTGGAGCTACGGCAGATAGAGTTAACCCCTTTTCAACAAACTTTGAATCAGCCTGATTCACACTTTAATTCATTTTATTCTCAAATAGTATCCATAACAAGTTACTTTTCATCATCCATACTTCAGCTGTCCCATAAGATGCTGGTAAATTTTATCACATATGGAGTGGGGGTCAAATCATGTCTAATCACTACAAAAATAGTAATCTTTTTAACCCTTCATCTTTGATTTATTCTGAAATTAGCACAGGTGCTTCTACACAAGTTATAACACGTCAAACTTTTTTTTCAAAATTCCCAACCATTCCCATTTTACGGGTCTCTGAAAAACTGACCCAAGTCATCCCAAAAATCAGTGTGTAAAACTTTCCCACGGTTTCACAATTGATATTAAACCATCTATATTGGAGATATTTATATAAAAATTAGGGTACAGAGTTTTTAAAGGGTGAAGAATTCAAAAATTGCCATCACTTGAAAAGCTATCTCATGCACAAAAAGGACAAGGTGACTAAGAACATCTCGGCCACTAGATTATAGACCACTGCTCACAATGAAAGCTGTGAATAAAAAAGCTCAACTTCAAACCGAATGATTTGTACATTTTCTCTATCTGCAAAGGCCATGTAAGATTGAGCGACAATATGAGTTATTATTATAACTACTTCAGTGAGAAAATATAATTTGAAAATAGATAAAATTTGTCAACAGAATTTCATTATTCCTGTCATTTCATGTTCATTTGCTTTTACTATTTCAAAAGCTATTCTACTATTGGCTCCCTCCTACCTGATATTGCATCTTAAAACATAATATAAGTCCTCAATGAGCAAGTCTTGCTTACCTTGTATCAGGATAAGCAACACTTGTTTCTTACACAACTAACTGTATTATATTTGAATATCTTTGTTATACAACATATGAAGGATTTATTCTCAGGGTACTAGAGGTACACCCACTGGATTCATAGTGCCTCTATTAGAGATAACTCCATTTTGGAAAGTTGTGGAATAGTGGCCAGTTGAAAATTGGAAGAATAGTTCAGCTGTGACTGTTAGTTTGAATAAGTAAACTATGAGTATACATTTTCAAATTTTTAGGATTGAAATAGCATAGATTGAACTATAATACAGCTAATTTCAAACTATTTTTTCAATTGTCTCTATTATAACAAATTGATATTTGTTAAAATCTACAGCAACAAGCATGATTTTGCCAACTCGATTTTGGCACTTCATAACATGGGCACTCAAGATCTTTAGCCAAAATTTGGTACACCTGTAGTTTTTCCACCCAAATTAACCATTTCTGCTATTAATGGTTTGGAAGTTATGGATCCTTCAAAAGGTGGAAGAATGACTTGGGGGGGGGGAGTATTAAACTTTGAAGCCCCATAAAATGGAATTAGTTGGAAATTTTGGAAATATGATCAGCAAGTTTGCTTACACAATAGAATACTACCTATGACCAAAATTTCAGGCAAATCCCAGTCAGGCAGCTGAACTACCATTTGATTTGACATGGAATGACCTTATGGATAAGGAAAGGTGACTCAACAACCTTTTAACCTTTGAAATGACTTAGCAGGTAACAGACACCAGCTGTAAACAAATGTATTTTTCACTATATCAAACTAAAATTTACCAAATGTCTATCTGACTGTCATCTCATAATTCAAAGATGACTAGAGCTGGAAAATACCGCCTGAAGAGCTGATTTTCATACAGTTTTAAATGCCAAAACTTCAGTCAGAAAACTTGCAGTAAAACTCGATGAATTGACTGACGCCATTTCAAATCATAAGAAAGAATAAGGTTCTTTTTGAACTGAAAGAGAAAATAAAAAATTAAGACATCAGTTATGCTGCATTATCTTCACAACAAGTGATCAGTCTTTTGTATAATGAGAAGAGATCAAAAGCCAAAACATCAACTAAGATTATGCGATTACGTCTGGCTAGGCTTTTAGTGGAACAATAGTAGGGTATCTTAGAAGTTGACAATTCTTTGTAGATCAGTTTTCTGTTTTGAAACCATTCTTTTTAGTCCAGGCAATCAGTGTAAAAATTGATGATAAAAGTATGAAATTTGGCACAAATTTTCATAGATAGGTTTTCATCATTTCCAGATATGGAGACATGAAGGTATGAAAAAAAATACTGGGAAAATATCTCTCAATCAATAGATGGATATAAAGATGTAGACCAGCTTGAAATAGGGAATTTAAAATTCAGTGTCCAGTTAGGTGAATGAATAGAAAATGTGTCATTTTGTTGCATGATAAAATCTGCCTATCATGTTGCAAAAATGATGTGACTCATTGAATCAGTTGAAGATGGAAACTTATACCTTATCTAATTACCTGACCTCTCTCCATAAATTACCATTTTTTTCAAACAACTTGAATCCTTCCAAACAAACACAAATTTCTCCGATTAGAATAAATTTCAAGAAGCATCAAAGCACTGAATGAATCTATGGTTTTTCCAATGAAAAACTATTTAAGAAAAGAATTGGTAAGTGGTTACTAAAGGGATATAAATGTATAGAAGCCAAGAGGGAATATTTTGATTGAATAAATAACTTGATGCTTTGAATTTTTCAAAATTGATTTCGTTGAAATATTAGGTAGGTGCAAAAATAATTGTTTTTTTTTCACCAACTTTAAAGCAGTATATCTTGGGTAAGAATAAAAGTTATTAATTGAAATAAGGATTTTCAGAATCTGCACATTTTGGCCAACTAGAAATGTCCACTTCTAGAGCATAGAATTCTGAGGTTCTGGAACCAATGAATTCTAAGGCATTTTGAGTTGCTGCTTGGTTGTCAAAGCCCCCAGGTAGTGTTTGAAATGCTTGAAAAAGTGGTAGTCAGCTGGGCAGAGATCTAGTGAATAAGCTGGATTAGTTAGTGTTTCATAGACTAGCTTGTTCAATTTCTGCAGGGCCATTAGTGCAATAAGTAGTCACAAAGTGTTATCAAGAAGAATTGGTCCTTTTGGTTGTCCAATATGGGATATAAACATTGTAATTTTTCAAACATTTTGTTGATTTCCTGGCAATACTTTTTTTTGCTGCAATGGTTTCACCAGGATTCAAGAAGTTTTAGCTGATGATTCCACTTGCAGACCACTGAACAGTGACGATATTCTTCTCTTCATGCAGATTTGAGTTGGGGAAGTGTTTTGGAGCCTCACCTCTGGCCAACCACCACACAGAACGCTGTGATTCTTGTGCAGGAAAACTGAGTGAAATTCATGCTTTAAAATGGTATATTCTATTTTAGTTAAATAAGAGCTTATTCCAAATTAAGCAGCAAAGTCTAAAATAACAAAAAACACAATTATTTTTGCACCAACCAAACATATCAAGTTGAACAACATGATATTAGCTGTAATGTTAAATATTGACATCTTTTTGTTCAATAGTCTTACCAGATCATAAGACACTTTATATTTATGATATATTAGGTGTTTGAAAAAGTTTCCAGCAAAATAAGTTTTTAACTGTGTATTCAGTCTTTAGTTTTCAAAAAAGGGCAGTGGAAACTTTTTCATTCACCTCATACATAGAAATGATTCATCATAAACTTATAAGAATATATTTTACAATTAGATAACCTCCATACACCTAGTTCTATAAGGGTGCAAATTCAAGGAATGTTAGTACAAGGTTTGTAACTGCTGTAAATTCTAAGGGGAACTTACAAAAGTTTATCAAATAACGATTTTAATAATTTTTTACCGAAAATATACGGTTAAAAGATATGATCTGTGATAATAAAACAAATCCTAAGCTGATATCTGAGAGAGAAAATATTTGTACAATAAAGCCTAATATAAAGTGTTGTATTGAAGTAATGTCACAATGCTGATTATCTGTCAATACAGAGAAACTATTCAGTTGCTAAAATGAACTAAATTATTTTCTGTTGAATGGATAATCAATTTATAACAATAAAAATATTCTAGAAAGAGATGTTGACAATAAAATTGAATTTTCCATTACCATCTGATCAAACCAAACAGAAAATGTTTTATCAAAAGAGAAAGAAAATCAATAAATATAAAGTAAAAAATAATGCAGTGCCTGATTTTTTAAATTTTATCTGCACTTTTTGTGTTATCTTCCTGTGCATCATAAGCATAAGAATAAAAAAAATAGTTAGATAGTATTTCATCCTTACAATGATTGGGCTCAATGCCGCATAGATTTGGGGTTCTCATGAGAACCAGTGTATGACCGAATGAAAACATTGAACATTTCATGAACAACTCAAAACATATTATTCAACTAGAAGCTAATTCTTTTGTCTCTATACAACTGACGAAGTTGACTAAAATACTTAATGTATATTTGAGGGGGAAAAAAATTCAAAAAACAAGTGCTCAAAGCAAAATTTGCTTTTATAGAGAACAGTATTGTCTAACAAAGGCTTTACTTTATCTTTCAACTGTTATCCAACAGGAACTATTAGTCAAAGTAGTTCATTATGCTATCTTATCATAGATAATTAATTAAACTAATTAATATTCTTTCTCAAGTGCATCTATATACATACCTATAACACAAGGAATATCAACAAGTCTAAACTGAACAAATGACTTGTCATAAACCTCACTTTTAGACCAATACAAGCAGAATTATCTTCAAACTGGATGTCAGTAGCATTTTGGCTTTTGATTTGATAACTGCACCATCTACAGTAGATATAACAAAAAAGATTTTTCTAATGTCCATATCACCCTTTGGCTTAAATCAAAATCAATTCAGACTTTTCTGGCCAGGGGTACAGCAATTCTGCTATTGCCTACTATTGTGTAAAAAATGTCCTTAGTTCAAGGGATCTGCTTCTCTCAACTTCCAAGATAAAATTTAGCAATATAACTTGTGGAAATATAACTAGAGAAATCTATATTGTTCTTTTATTTTATGAGAAAATATTTTGTGGTCAAGTATTCATTTAGAATAAATGATTGATAACAATCATTAATAAGTAACATCCACGTATAACATTAAGTAGAAACAGTTTTATAAAATAGATGACAATAGCCAGTTGTTATTTTGGGGTCTTATAGAACAACAAACAATTAAAATATGAATTCTAGCTCTGCTTTAAAGTTAATACAGAATCCAAACAACCAGACTAATAATAACTATTATAATAGATCTATTATTTAGATCAAGACAGAATGATTTTGGACTCAGAATGAGCATCAAATATCATTTTTGCTGCTAGTCTTGCAAACATTTTTATGTCTACAAACTTATTGTTTGGAGACATTATGAAGCTGAACAGGCTTTCAAAGGTTTCAAAAAGTTGTTCAGGACCATATCAGAAAACTAGCAAAAACATACAGTCTGCTTGGATGGAATGTTGATACTAAATAAAGAGAAGAAATGGTTAATACTTACTTTATTCCTCTTATGAATTAACTTTTATTGATAAGATCTATATTCGTTACTTTATACCAGGATCAAAAGAATATCAATTTTTGAAATTAAAAAACAAAAACAAAAGGAAGGCATCCCTCCACAGAGAATTAATGTAATTCTTCAATAGAGGCTTTAAACATCTATTATAACTTTGAATTACAACCCATGCTCTAGTAAATTTACAGATCAATCATATTATCATGCTATTTCTTAAAAGGAACTCTATAAACTAAAATAGTGGAGGAAGAAATTCATCATGTCCTCTTACTATGAAGTAGTTGAATCATTCTATATTGATTGACATTACAAATAGGCAACTATATTCTCTTTAGAATTTAGGAGAAACTCATTTTGTATGTATTTCATCTCGGTCAATCTTTGGTTTTAGGTTATATATAGCCTTAAAATATCAATGGTTCCTTAATCAAAATATAAATACTAAAAATCAAGCAATGAAAAAGCCTCAAAGATGAATATAACAAGCCAAATTTCAGTTGCTTTTCTGCCATTTCTTTTCTTAAATTCAGTGTTGCTAAAATAATTTTTCTTCAGATAATCATTTTCATTAAACTTTCTGAAACAGTTTTTGCCTCACCTATGTCTTCATCACTGGATATAGCAGTAGAAATGGTAGCTTTATATTTCTATAATATTTAGCCCTTCAACAACTCCTGCTGCTGTTAAAGCTGTACAATTGTTTAGGATAATTTTTCAACAACCGTAGCCATCACAGATGGCGAACGTTTCTATCCTTTTTTATATATGCATGTGTGTGTGTGTATGTGTGTGTTTGTGTGTTCCAGCACACCTAGCCATACTGTTTTGTTTACAGACTTGAAAATTGGCATCAGTACTCCTTCTAAAAATGATTTTTTTTTACTTTTGGAAAATATCTTTTTGACCTTTTCGGGGGCCCAGCCAATATAGCCCTATGAGCCCTTAACTTCAGGGAGAGGTCCCTCAATCCTAGTCCTTGTGCTGAGAGGCATTGAGGACCATTTTCAGAGTCTTTGGTATAACTCGGTGGTGGATTGAACCACAACCTAAAGAACCAAGGCTGAGCACTCCACTCCTGGGACATGGTGACCGGTATTGTACTAGGTATCCTGTCAATTTTGGTTCATATTGTCCAATTATTTTCCGGGCAATGGATTATGGGGACAAATATCTACAACTGGTGGTAACTCAGCATAGATCAGTCCAAACTATCTTAGAGATCTTTACTTGATATCCTTGCCAAGTTCGGTTTAGATCAGCCAAGTAGTTTCTGAGTTATGAATTTTGAGGACGAATAGCAACGATGTAACTGTGCATGGAATTTCCCAAAATTTTATACTTGAAATACCTACATGATACTTCATACTTTTTCCCTGGAAAATTTCCAAAGCTTCTTGATCAAGCAAAAAGCGCATGAAAAAAAAACTTGAATTTACTAGGTGGACCATTTATGTGTATGTTTGTGTGTACATATGTAGCTTCCAAAGGGGGTATTTTAATCAATCCTCACCAAATCCAAACTGGAGGTGTATCATTAATATATCTCTCAATACTTAAATTTTATGAAAAAATTTCTCAGGGGATTCTATTTACAATGTAACAATAATGTAAAACTCAACATTGACTTTCTGACATTTTTTGTTTACAAAAAGTTTTTTGCATTTAAATCGAAAGGTTTTCTATTTAAATCACCAAATTAAATCAATTAAGGAAAGTGTGAGACATACTGAATCAAATATTTATTTTCTAATCACCTGGTGGTACAGAGTGACCGAGCAGCTAACAGTCATGAGAATGGACTCGGTGAGCCAAATTCAAACTCCAGCTGGTACAGTTCACGTTCAATTTATACTAATGCCGTTAGGAAAGGTATGTAGCTATTTACCCCACAGCTATAGGTAAGATAATACAGATGAATGAGTGTTTGTCACTTCTAAGTCTAATTCACACATTGCAAATGGGGTTAGTAAGTAGTAATATAACATGTGGAACATAAGCGTAGATGGCTGAAGCCATGGCCAGCATAAGGGCATCACTTACTATACCTAAATTCCAATCAATTTTGATGCACCCCCCCCCCCAAAAAAAAAAACAGAAACCCAGACAGGTGTTAAAAAACCCAGATCTGGGTTTAAAACTGCTGACAACCTTGCTGAGATAGTACCCATAAAAAATGACAGGATTATTTACTTTGAATCTGTATCTAGCCAATTATCCACTTTGTTATCAGTTGAATTATTTTAAAAAGCTGCAAACATAAAATGGTAGAATGAACCAATTATCTGAAACCAAAAGAAGAAAACAAGACAAGTTCAATTTAGATATGCCTACCATATTGAAAAACACGTTCAAAATTAAACGTAGTTTTTCATCAGCTTAACTGGGAACAAGGCAGCAACATGTAGCTGAGAGTGGTTAATTTGCAAACCCTGTGTTACCGCCTATCATTCTTCCTAATCTGTTCAGCTATGTACAGTTTGAACCAGTCTCAGCTTAAGTCTTTCACTAGACATCATCCCCTTTGCTACTCATGCGCAAAATTAAAGAAGGAGAAAAATGTCTTTATTTAAGACAAACAAAAATCCTTACAAAACAAATGCACTTTGAGTGCATGAGAGTGAGGTCTTAACTCAAAGCTATTCTTCCGCCCAACTCCCAAAAATATTAACAGTAAAAACAACGCTGAAGAATCTTTTGTTTGATTTTATTTTTATGGATTTTTCCTTCTTTTTTCTTGTCCTTCCTCTCATTTCCAAGGAACAAACTGTTTTTCCAAGTGGCACTTACTGCTTGCCCACTTTCTCGTGCCCTGGTAACAACTTCATGTAGTTCCCTTGATCTAAAATTGTCTCTATGTAGGCCTTTTTCATCTACTTCATTCCCACTGTCTGTAGAATAAACATTAAGAATATTCTCACAATCGGTCAGAGCTTTCTTCATATATTAATTGAGGTTTACACCTTTCATGCTTACTTGTCTTCACTCCTTCTTTCTTAGCATGTATGGTTTTAACACATTCTCCTCCTATTCATCTTTCGCCCCTTCCCATCTCTCCACAGAACTTCAATGAGAACTTTCTCAGATATTGAGTGGATAGTCATGAGCATATACAGAAATTTAATTGGAAAAAAAAGAAAAAAATTCCTAGGACCACCCACAAATTATACCACCTCTTATCCGATCATCTACCCTTCCACTAAATTTCATTGAAGTGTAGTTTCCAAGATATCAAGTGGACAGATGAACCAACAAAATAAATAAACAAACAAACAAACCAAGAGACAACCAAATACATATACTTCTTTCCAACTTGATTGACAGAGATAGACTGCTTATTATAAAACTTTTGAATTCTGAGTTTCCGGGATGAGTAATCATTTTTATTAGTCTTGACAATTTGCTCTAGTGCACATGCATGCACAGAATATAGGTAAACAAGTGTATAACAACAAAGAAATTAGTGATGTAATTTGAATCCTTTGTAGAAACACACATTTCTCTGTACAGGTTGCCTTTCGGCATTTGGCTAAGCTGATTATATCAAATGATTACCAACTAATACATGTTAGGTTTAACAAAAACATGTTTTTTTCTTCTTTGCCATGCAAGCCCGTACTGTTCAGGCAAAATCACTAAACTACCTGAAAAGTGACAAGTTGGGGACATTTAGATAGTAGATAATGATAAATAAAGACAGATAATAAACCTGTTTGATAAGTCATACAATAGAAACCGTCACACGACCAATGTCTTTTGGCAGAATGTCCTGTTAAGGGTGATCAATTGAAAAATCGGAAAAAGGGGTGATCAATGATACATATATACATAGCCAGCCAAACCAGCTTAAAAACTGAAGGTACCTATGTTGAAAGTTTTGGTTGATAGTTGCTAGTATGTTTGAAGTAGCCAGAAAGGAACAATGAAATGTATAAATTACCATAGTGAACTTTTTCAAAAAGTAGAAATCTTTACACTTGCTGCAGCCTGGAAGCTAAAATTAGAATATGCTATTTATTTGAGGAACAGATTATTTTTTGCTGAATCACAACTGATCTTCCATAAAAATTATGAGATATTTATCATCCACTTTTGTAGCAATTGCATTATCCAGATACTGCTTCATTCCGGTCAACTAATTCTAATATGAACATACTTGGGTTGACAGCAGAACAGAAATCAATAAAGAGTTATTTGATGTAACAGAGCAAAGAGATTACAGAAATCAATATGTATTTTTTACCTCTGTTTAAATAGTGTTGATGTGGAAACAGTTTTTTTTACAATGAATTATAACAACTCAATTACTTATCAATAATTACTTCAGGGAGCAAAAGAAATCCAGTTGATATGAGTTTGGAAATAATGATGAAGATATTCATTTTCAGATGAGACGATGTTTTCTTTTCATAAAATGAATTCAAAAGAATCTTTAATCATACTCTCTTAAAAATGAAAATTAACTACAAAACCAGCTCATATGGGGTATTTGCCAGCCATTCAAGTCATTTCCTTTGTATAACAGTGCTATAACGAATCACTCTATATTGAAAAACGTCTACCAATATGATAAATGAGTCTTAGATTTGGACAACACTCACTGTTGACCCATTAACATAGCTCAATATAACACAGAATCAGTTAAAACACAGTTTGAGCAAAGACCCCATAGTTCAAAACATTAAATTTGGCTCTCAAAATAATAGCTAAATACAAAAATAGAATAAACAGAAACAATTTCACTGGGCATATCTAGGAGTTTTCAGGCTGAATGACAATATAAGATACATTTGTGGTATTTTTCAAGTAAAAGCAAAAACGTTTACAGAAAAAAAAAATTTCTCCAGTTTCTTTTATCTTCATTAGATGTAGCTCACAATAGGGAAGCCATTGCTGTCAGCATTCTACCCACCTATCTGATATCAATTATTCAAGAATAATTTGATATAAATTTTACTTATCCCCCTTTAATGTAGCCAACTGAGAGGGAGGGAATGGAAGAGTGGCTACATTACAAATGCTGCCAGCGAACACTTAAGTGGATGTGGTAGCCACATCATTGGAGAAGTTTCTGGCAAAAAATGGCTACATATATTTATGTAAATAGCATCCTTCAATTCTATACTGCAAACCATACAATGTTGATATCTCACCCAACCCTACTTTCCGATAAGATGTCACTATTTCAAAATTTTTCAACATTTATTTCTGTCTTTTTGCCAGACTACAATCACCCAACCCTGACACTCTTTACTTCATTTCTGCATGAATTGCGAAGGTCAGTCTTGAAGAAGTTGGGGGGGGGGGGATCTGGGATTGGATTAAGGTTTTTAAGAATGAAGATTTGTTACAACACAAACTCTCTTATAATGGACTCACTTATAGATCGCAGTTTCCTTATGATGGGCCTACAGTGTATGCAGTATAAATACATCGTAAATAGAACTCCACACCCAAAATGAAATAAAGAGGAAATAAGTAAAATATACTTTGGAGGCATAATTTGGCATGATGGACAGAATGAAAGGGTCTGGTTCTGTAGCATAGTTACATCATATATTGACCTTCCCTCTCTACAGAAATATGTAATTTGGAATGATGATTCCTCAATGAAGTCAAGGGAACTAATCAAAATACTTTGAAGCTGTAGCTTTGTGCGATGGATGGAAAGAGAGGGTCCAGCTGAGCAGTATATACCATAATTCCCCATAAATAATCCGCATCCCTCAATTAAGCTTCAATTTTGTATGAAAAATGCATGATCCATATATACTCCATACTCCTTTCTTTGATCTGATTGGCATCTCTGAAATGTTTCCCACGGGTCAAAAATTGTGAATTTTAACCTAACCAGTAAATATTATTTATCCTCAAATGTACACCAGAGAATAACAAAGTACTGCTACTATGAAAACAAAATAGTCATTGTCAGAAGTGTAACTGACTATAAACAAAGAGTAAGTATAAGTCAATGAATTAATTCAGGGATTTCTTTGAAACTTTGAAAACTCAAGGACTCCATTTATAAAGGAAATATACTGGCAGACCCCTTTTTTTAGCTTTTAGTTTTTAGACTGTAATCACTGAACTGCAATGATAAACAATTTTGACCTTAAAAAAATCATATCTATTCGAATTCTAATATATAGTATAGGTCTGTGTACAATGATTATGTTTTTCAATAGTTGTGCAATAGATGATATCATTACTCTGTCACAGAACTCACACTGTCATGTTTAGTGGGAACCTTGCTGCAAACCCTTGCGGATTATTTGACGGACCCCAGTTTCGAAACCACTGAGCTAGTTGAAAGAATGAACTGAAATTTGTTTTAACATATGAAAAAAGTCACGTACTTTCCTTGCTTCAGGTTAATTTATTACTTTCTCTTGTGAGTGTATGATTATGCATGCAAATTTTAAAAAGTGTTCATCATGCCTCGTTATTAGTGTGTCAACTTACATATTTTCATAAAGAAATAAAAGATAATAAAAAAAGTAATTTTAGCCAAACCTAAATTTTATAATTTTATTATTTTGATTACCTGAAAAAGATGTGATTGAAAGAGTATTTTCATTACATTACCGCCACATCTGCCATGAGTATTCAGTTTTCTATATTATAGATCAACATCACAATACTGATGATGTAATACCTTCTACACCTGATGAACAATACTGGAAAATGTCATGAAACTATGTTTTCTAAAAAATATGCACATGGATTTTATAATGTATATCATTATTTCTATTATCATTTTTGGACCATCCTCATCTTGGTTGTTTTTCATACAACATTTCGGCCGTTGTACTCTACATCCTTCATCAGGTATCATCTGGTAAGTGTGGGGAAGTAACAAACCGAACCCTTTATTTAACCGACAGGGGGATATTGACCGCACTCCCCTCTTAGCATTAGTAGCATTATTATTGTCTCACACTGGGATTGAACCTGGAGCCATCTGATTACTTGCAGTAATTTTGTCTGATTCTGTAACCACTACACTATGTGTCCATAAATTAAAATTCATAAATTAAAAGGGTTTGAGAAAAAAAAAAGCATTATTAGATATTTTAGAGGTGGGCTCTATTTACAATGTAGGTAATTATGATGCAAAACTGGACCCTTAACTTCTGTTCAATATATATATATATATATATATATATATATATATATATATATATATATATATATATATATATATTAGCTGAATAACCTGTCAGTTGGATAGGTATTCAGCTAGTATTCAATACACCTTTAATAACATAATATTTAAATATTTCCAGGTCTTTACAATGAGTATTAAAAACTATAAAAAGTATGCCATAATTGTTTGCATTAAGTGAATCTTATTAACCATAATTCCCTAGAATAAAAACAAATCTTGATGGAAAGGTAGGCATTTAGGATAGAGACACTGAACAATTACAAACAGCAGTTATGATTATCTAAGAAAATTGTAACTGCCAAAATCAGATCAACAAAAGAGATTGATGACATTCTCATTTTGCTTATAAAACACATTTAAGTGTATTTTTCTATCAGAAGTAGTACATCACTAGTGTCAGTGGCTCAAAATAGGTTTATGATTCAGTACATCAACAAATGACTAATATAGATTCAATTTACTTCATCTTTCTTTTTTTTACATCACGACAGAATTAAATCACCGTTGATGAACATTTTTATAAACCTTCAACATAAGTAAGAACTGGTTCACACAATTAAGTGGAAGAGAAGATTTAAATGAAGATTATCTTCATATACACTTGTGTTTTCAAATAATAGGTGCCAAATAATTCTAGAATAGGGAATAAGTAGGAATAACTTCACTAGTGTCATCATTAAAAGACAGGCTATTACTGGTTAGAAAATTCAGATGTTTCTCAACATAATTTTACTTATTTTCACATTTCAAAGTTCAGTACTTCATTATCAATATTGTAAATAAATATGTATATCCTATCAATTTCATCTGAGGTTTAAATAAGTAACTGAAGACGTTTGAGTGGAAGAGTCTATTATTTCAAATGGTAGGTAGAAGATATTTCATTTACAAAATATTACTTATCTTACTTTTATCATGTATAACGGAAAGAGAAAAACAGAGGAACAAAGAGAAAAAGTCCCACTGTTCATTATATAGATAAACGTAATGATTCCCATTCACTGCAGTAATAATGATGTAAAAGAGTAGAAGATGTAAACAAGGAAATAAATGAATGCAATTAATCTAACAAATCAGTGGAGATGGCACAATAGAATGAGAAGCCTTGACAATTATTGGAATGTTTTATTTTCTGTAATTTTCTCATAATAAACAGTTCTCTAAGTGAAAACCTTGAAAGATTTTTCATTTATTTCCATAAAATGAAAAGGCCTATTGAATGTGATGTGAACAAAAAATGTTTCAGACTAAGAAATTTGTAAGAGTAACATAAATGTAATTTTTAAAATTTGCTTTCTTTACAATTGTAGATAAAATAGAACCCCCACTGTAAATTCTTAGAAAATTAATTTTTTTCAAAACTGACAAATTCCCTGTGGAAAGAAAGGTGTTACAAATTGAAAACACAAAAAACTACTTGTGAAATTTTTCGCGGTGGAACCTTCATATGTCAGAAGTACCCTTTACCATTTCAATAATTCAAAATCAATGTCTAGTGTTTGTCTTGAAATCATTTTAATATACACAACTATTTCAAAACAATAAATATGCAATACTATTTCTAAATTTAAAGATCATTTTTCAAATAATCCATAGCAGTTATTCAATTTTAACACAAAAGAAAAATATATTAGATTTATTTGACTAAGACAGAACTTCATACTTCAAAAGTGCCCTAAAGACTTTGTGGTAAAACAACCTGGGAAATGGCAGGCATAATTCAAGAAGCTATAATGGATGCCATATGACAGCACATGCTGACCCTCCAGGAGGACCTATCCATGCTACTAACATGGGCCTACAAAAAACTCCTGACTGAACTTAATTTCAAGATTACAAGAGTGAAGGCCCTGAAAAAGCTTCATGTATTGAGTGGCTAAATCAGTAAGTCCTTAGTAGAGGAAAGTACCAGATCAATGTACACTGATTCCAATATGAATCAAGTCTTCCTGATATCAGTCTAGTGTAAACTCAGAGTGCATCATATCTGAGAGAGTAGTAGAGAACCTTTGTGCAAACGGGAGCAAATGTTTGTGCAAACATCTCGGCAAATAACTGTGATGTATCTGCTAGAAGCTGTAGACATGTGAGGCATTGAGCTACAGCTTGCCAATAGACATGATCTTCTCCAACTGCAAGAAAGAATTTGACGCAGTTTCCCTATAAACACCTCTTGACTATGAATGGCTGCAAAGATAGAATGCTACACTGGTTTAGAGGATGTTTAACATAACAGAGATAATGATCCATTCACAGAAACCAATTATCATCACAGGTAGAGGTCACCAGCAGGGTATCACAAGGTTTAGTTGTAGGTCCCCTGTTATTTTCGATGTTTGTCAATGACACCCCACAGCTAAATTGATAAATTTGATATGCATGTTTGCTGATGGCACTAAATTATACCAAGACATCTTGGATGTACACAGAGTTCATAACACAAACTTACCAAATGATCTGGACCAAATACAAGTATTGATCATCAACATGCAAATTACTTTCCATGCCAAGAAATGCAAGATTATGCACCTAGGACTGGGAAAGCCTCAATAGAAATATACAATGACGGAGATTGACAGATGATGAAGAGAAGGACCAAGGACTTGGAATAGATCAAAAAGCTGACTTTCACAGGTCAACAAAAGGCTAATTGGACTGGGAGCAGTGAGGTATATCTTTAAAATTTGGACAGCAACTCCTTTCTGCATCGCTACAGGAACATCATCCGACCCCTAGGGTATGCTTTGGTGATCTGGTCTACAAAGCTGAAGACCGATAGAGATGCCCTTGAACAAGTACAGTGCAGAGCCATCAGGCTGGCACAGGGCATCACACACTTTTCCTACTCCGGGCATTTAACTAAACTGCAACTGCCCACCCTCAAGTTCCAACACTAGAGAACTGACTTCACCCAGATGTATAATACTATCCATGGCATTGAGAGTGGTGCAACAGAGAATTTCAGGTCTGTAGGAACAGAATGTTGAAAAAAGTATTCAGCATACAGACCAGGAGTCATAAATACAGCACCAACCTAGGACCAAGAGAGTCATCTTTTGCAGTCAAAGTCACTTCAGCCAGAAACTGTCTGAGTCAGGAGACAGTGGACACACCATCAGTCAATGCATTTAAAGCTCAGCTAGCAAAGGATTGGTAACATGGGGACTCACGGTACAGCTACAGTTTCATCTGAGCAGTAAAATATTTTGAACAAGCTAGGCAGGACACGTCATCAGATGATCTTAAATTTGGTAAACGGTATGATTACCAAATGATCTTTACTGAAGATAAATTCTTTCGCATAAAAAAGTTAGGACTTTCTCTTCATCAATTGGAACAAAAAATGATTTCTTTTTTCAAAATCAGAAGAGCATGTATTCTGATCGAATAAAATTCATCCGATTTTTTCCATCTCTTTTTGTAATGGAAGTCGAGAAGCAATATAGTATTTTAAAGCAGAAAGTATTTAGAGTGCTCGTACCTCTGCCAACGCCATCGTCAATGAAGAAATTGGATGAAAATCAGTCGATATATAATTGCGATGCAGAGGAGGTAAGTGTGAAAAAATCATGGATCCCACCCATCCACAAAATGTTTCTGAAATTCATAGGGAATTTTTGGAGATATGGTCTGGACAAACAGGAGCGAATATATGATTGTATGAAAAGAATTTAAAATATCTCTCAATAGAAAAAAAGCAAGGATTCGACTAAAAATTTAAAACCAATTCTTTTCCACCCCATAGCCCACTCTTTCTGAGAATATCATTGATTGAAATTATCGATTGGAGATATTGTGTGGCTGTGGGCAGACAGGCGCTTGTGGATCTCTTTCAACTTCGTTGACAGAGGTAACAAAAATACAAAGAAAACCTGTATTTTAAAAATGCATCCTCCCTTATAGTATATAACATAGCGAAAAAAGACGAAGAAATCGTGTAAAGAAGCGGGTATTAGGTGTTGTAAAGTTTGTTTTTTAAAAAAAATTTTATAACATCTCTTCGAACTTCCAAACTGAACATTTTTAACATAAACCTGTAACATTCAGAGATAAATCCAAAAAGATGCGTCACTAAACTCTGACTAACAAAAAGCAGTAAATGTATCTTCGGTTGTCAATCGACTCATCACACATGGAGTGTCAAAATACACCCTCGGAATTTTCTTACCTAACTGGAGGAAAAACGATCCTCCAGGTATGAAGCAACAATTATGCAAGTTTGCAAACAAATAATAACACGTATTTATAGTGCACTGCAGTTTGTTTACAAGAACTATTTTCACTTTTAGAGTATAATGAATGAATAAAAACTAAAAATTAAAACTTGTTTTGATAGTTTCACCTTTGTTTGTTTAATCTTGTAGTTGTAGTACGTCGACAACGATGCGATGGTAACCGACAAACTGTTTAAACAAAAAGAATACTGTACCATACAAATTATTATATAATTAGAACTTTATTTCAGTCTGATTGAATTTTCATACACACTTGTTAAACAGTAGCAGCAAAATAAAAGTTTCCAGTACAATAAAGCATTTTTAAAATTTAAAATTAGTCTTTTTCTCCGGGCCGTAATCCGCAAAAAAAACCCCAATATAACAAAATTAACCCCATATGAAGTATAAAATAGAAGCAGTAAAACACATATCTTACCGGCATAATTTAGAGACATCCAAATAAATCCACGTAAAAGCTATTTATTTAAAAATTCCTTTCAATAAATGATATCATCATCAACGGAGGTGTCAATATTTTTTACGTTAACAACGCCATGTTTGTGTGACATCGTTACCACGATAACGGTGTAAACATGCTCTGTTGTGATAATCTAAAAAAAAGCTTTAAATCATTTTCCAGATATTATTAAGCACGTTTAAAATTCTACAAAAAAATAATATATATCAAATCTTCCAAGAAGTATTAATTTTATTCATTATCATTTATTTTCTGTGTTTCTGCTGCAGTCCCGATTACATTTCCGCCGCATGTCAAGTTGACGTTAGCAACCTACGTCTAGCGACTATTATCATTCGCGATACTACTACTACCATTATTAGATTTTAGAATTATATCCATTAAATTTGATTTTTCATAATACAGTTTTATTGCACGATGTTGATGAAATACGACTTTTCATAAAATAATAATTCATAAATAATCGCAGCTATAGTCGGCTATTTTCGTTTCCGAGCTTTTCGTTTCATTCGGGAAATATTTTCGGCTGAGCCTCGGTGAAAGGCTGGTGAGTGGTGACCCGGAAGTATATCTTGGCCAATGGCAGAAAAACACGAGTATCATTTACGAATGTAGTCGTTGCTTTAATTTAGTTTCATCGGCAAAACTCAAGATGACAGGGTCGAATGATATACAGCCGCTAATAATTTTACTTTCTTCTTTTACCCTGAAAATCTGTGGTAAGTAAAGTATTTTCCTCCAATTTGTAGGAAGAGGAGAGCGTTTTGATCACATTTTATTTCAATAATGATTTTTTTTTGTAAAAAAAAAGGGACAACTTTCAACAATAACACTTAATGAACAATCTCTCGAAAACTAAAATAAACCACGAAAAAAAGGCTTTTTTTCTTATGTTTTTAGCTTTGAAGAAAAAAATGCTAAGAAAAAAAGAATAATGCTGCACATCGACTTTCTTTATTTTGGTTTCTTTATTTTTCTCCAACTTTTAGTGTTGTTTTCTTTTGAATATTGACATTATTTCGATTTTAACAAACAATCAACAAACTCTGGGAAAATCAAAATAGAGACGCACTTCTGGGGGTCTTGAATTTCTTTCTCCTAAAGATAAAATCATGTTGCTTGATTTTTATCGTTTTCTGTCTCATCAATAACAATGTGGGTCATGCAGTTACACATTTTACACATTGAATAAACGTCGAAACGAGCTTGTCATTTTAACACCTCAGCCTTTGAACAGCCGAAGTATCCCAGGCAGGACAGTTCTTGAAATGATCACAATAACAAGGAATCAGTTGTGTGTACAATTGTGTATCTAATTCTGATTATCAAGAGTAATGCTATATTTCATGATGATAGCTTTCAAAGAAGAAGTAGCAAACAAAACGAATGTTTCATGCCAACAAGAATGTGTCCAAGTTTTTCATCCTTTCAGTTTCGAAGATTGACAAGTGTGTCTGTAAACAGAAACAAACACCCTTATGGTGAAAGAAAATGAACATTATTTTGTATCTTTACAATACCTTTAAAGTTCCTTCGAGAGAGTTTTGTTTCGACCTATGCATGATATGCAATTCAAAACATCTTTTCCAATGATCACTTTTTTGTCATTTGTCCCTCCCACACGTCCTTCTATAGAAATGCATCAATTATTAATTTTAAGTTGTACTTTTTAAGAAGTTGTTTTCCGTTTCGTTGTCCGAAATCAGTTTGTTTCACTCTAAAAATTGAATCTAATTCCCTCTGTATGAACAGTATGATGCTACGGATGATATTCATCTTCAAACTTTCCTCCGCTTAAATTTCCTTTTCACATTTTACTAACTAGTTTAAAACTGTACTAATGCACAGAAAAACTTACTAGATGATTCAAATCTTTTTTTTAATTAATTATTTATTTATTGTATACACGTTAATTATGATTTCTCTTCTATCAAAATAAATGCACTGTTTCTTACTTAGTTTGCGTCACCAATAATGTTCGTGTTCGTTCGTACAGTCAATTAAAATATTTCAATTAAAAAAAATTGAATACCAATGTCGAAAGTCTTCTTTCTATGTGTTTGCTTTTAGTACATTATTATGATTTTGCTTCTCTAAACCAATGATGTATGTAATCTGTTAAAGTAGTTCTATTATTAGATGTTGTTATTGTATAGAATTGGGCGGTGTTTGTGATTATCGATGACCAGAAGAGGCGACGTGTAGCTTCCACATTCTGTTTCGTGGCCAACCAACTCAACCACACGTGCGCTATTTGATTTGAGTTGATAAACCCCTCTTCCTCGGTCACAATTAACACGAGAAGTTTATTCCCTTTCAAGCTCTCAATTCAATTAAGTACTTGGCGATTTCTGTGTAGCTGTTATCATTTTTTTAATGATTATCATCTATCTCCATGGTTATTGTTTGTTTTCATCATTGTATCAACATCAGCGCCTCTCTCCAGGAAATCAATTAGTTAGTTTTCATTGTCATCTAAGACTTTTTTGAACATATGATAAAGATTATACGTGTCGGGTTTTTTTAAAATATTTTCTTTTCTCCTCATTATTAATTTGTCATCTTTTTTTTTTTAATTTTTGACAATTTCTTTAAAGTCAAGAGTAAAATAGAAACGCAACTGAGTCTATAATGTGACGTCTAATTTCCTTCTGCTCTCCACTATAATTTGACTATGTCCAGAGGGGTGGAGTGATGTAATGGTCACTGGTACGGATAACGAAATCGGTGAACCTAGTTCGAGTTTTAGTTGAGGTCGCTTGCGTTCACTTAGTACCAATGCCCTTAGGAAAGGCATGAATTTACTATGGGTAAATTGCAGCGCAGATGGAACCCTTTAGCCGTCTAAGACAGTCATCTAAGAGAAGGTTACTCCGATAGAAAAAAATGTAGCCAACCTCATCAACTCTGTCGAAATTTTTATATCTAAAATTGGGGAAAAAATTATTTTAAAATATCTAAATTTCTTTTGAAAACTATCTAAAAATACACTATAAAGCTTCCGTTCACTTTATGCTGTATATCAAAATATAGATAAAAGTACTAAAACTTCAATCAAATAATAGTATTAAATTGATCATGTTTCTTATCTTACAGCTTATTAGTCGGCTAAAAATCTAGTATTAGTCACTAATTTCTCCACCAAATACTCAATCAACTCCCTTATATTTTTTTACCTCCTTAGGATTTAGGTCTTGCATCAAAAGTATAACGAAAATATACCATGCAAAATGCAATATAATTTAATAAATTTATGAGAACTTAATCCAAAACGAAATTCAAGATTTTGATCAATAAGACTTGATTTGTTAAACAAAACTATATGGATATGAAAAAAGGTCCAACTTGACTCTTAATCCCGTGAAAAAATTCATGGATTAATTTGAATCTCTGAGATGATGCTTTTTTTTTTTCCATTTTTTTTTTTTTCAGAAAAGAAACTTCTGTAATTGTGTCAGTGGAAGAGCCCATTGTTCCAAATGGTCAATAGGAGTTTTTTTTTATCAACAAAATTGTTACCTTCCAGTGGAAAAGTCTCCCAAAAATTGCACTGCTCATTTTATAAGTAAATAATGTTAGAACTGACACTTGAGATCTATGAGATGGCAGTGGCAGGAAAAAATGTCTTCGATTAAACTTTTGGTAATATTTTCCTCCTCATGCATTCTATAAAAAGAATGGGAATAATTCTTGGCCTGTACCACTTCGGTTATGTAGTTTCTTTGAAGTTCTCATGAACAATGTTTTTTTTTTTTCTTTCTTTGACAATAGTTTTGGTTTAGGTCACCAGAGGGTCACTTTTTGACTAGGTGTCACCCACCAAATCAGTGATTTTCCTGTTGGTTCTTCTTCTGGAGTTCAGTGGATTTGGCAAAATTTTCATATTCAGTATAGTTCAAGGTCTAAATTTAGAAATAAAATATCAAAGTTGCAACTTCAACCCGTCAAACCTACTTGCTACTAAAGCTGCAACACAGCCCTATGCTCCACAAGGAGTTATATTGGAATGAAATTAAAATTGTTGAAAAAAAATGGCAAAAAATGAACTCCTATCTTACAACCTCATCATCAGTAGCTGCCATTTAGCATCCGTTGTTGGACATAGATCTTCCCTAAGGTTCGTCAGCTCTCTCTATAGTTGGCTTCACAGGGTCAGTACTTGCTGAACTTGTCTAGTTTGTCTAGCTATCTTATTTTCTGTCAGCCAGTGTTTCACATATGATATCTTGGAGCCCACGTTTTATGATCTTTCCATGTGATGTTGAGATTGATATTCTTCTGGTTCTCAGTTCAAGGGTCAATTTATCAGTAGGATGCATTGGTTGTATACCCTTATTAGGACTAATGGGAATTCTGGTCTTCGTTGGTTGATTTCCTCTTCTTTTGGGAATTTCATTGAGATTTATTGTTCTAGGTAAATGCAGTGATCCATTTTCTTCAGTTCTGATTTTTCGATTCTGATCGTGGTCTTCATCTCCAATATGTTATACATGACTTTTGTTTTTTTTGTTTGTTTTTTTTTTTTTGTTTTTTTAAGTTCTTGTGGAGACCAACTATTTTGCTTTCTTCATCTGTTCACCTGCCATTATTTAGAGATCATGAAGGTTTTCCACAAAAATTATATGTAATCAAAAATATGGCCAGAAATCTTCTCTGCATAGGTGGTGCTCATATATAGAATACTGCAATCATTCTCATTAGATTTGGGGGAGTAAAAAATGTGAAATTTTTCATAAAATAAGTTGTGCCAAAAATTATAAAATCTATATATAAAAGTTGCCACTACCTGATAATGTTATCATATGCAAATTAGATATTTTTAGGTGTGTCTATACATCTCTACAAGATGCTTTGTAGTCAGTCAGTCCCTAATATGGTAATTATCAATTTTCTTAGCCATATCATGTTGGATTGATATGAAACTTGGTCCTGACCTACATGTGAACCATCTTCATCCTCATCTTCCTCTTCCTACTACCACTACTAGTAATGCTAAATATCAATTTTCTCAGCCATATCCTGTTGGATTGATAGAAAACTTGATGCTGACCTATAGGAAGACCATCTTCCTCCTCCTGCCACTACTACAATGGATGATATGCACATCATTGAACTTATGGTTCTTGTTTTTCAATATAAATCTTGTACCCTTCTGATCATTCTATTTCTGTATAGCAACCTTTTATCATGAACAATTCTTCATCTATAGCCCCCTTGAAAAATACAAATTCACAAAATTGTCCTCAAAAATTTGGCACATAAAAGGTTATAGTAATTTCTTTCTGTTTTTTCAGATATTACATTTATGACCCAATTAGAGAATAAAAGAATAAGCTGCCTTGATTAAACGGAAGGTTATGCAAATTTAAAATGGTCTGTGCATTTAAAGATTGATTTGTACTTTCATTCATTTAAAAAGTTTCAACTTCGAACTCACAGACAAATTATCCATGAATATTTCGAGAAAAATGTCAGTGGCTGTATTGAGAATAAAGTGTATGTATCTTTCACTAATTTTACTTTTCAGTGACCACCCGATACCACTATCCCCTGCCCCACACTGCTGACACATTGATTTTTAAAAAGATTTTTTTTTCTCTTGCATTTGTCTCCTAGTAAATTAATTGTTGATATCTGACGGAAGGGAATTGGATAGATGAGAAGGATGTTTTCATTAACTGCTGTCTTCCTTTTTAGTTCTGTCTCCTCAAAATTGATGGCTATTTGAGGAGATTATGCTGTAATCTTACCCTATTGAGGGTGTGGCTTAGGGAGGAAATACCTCAGAAATGTCTCATTTTTTTATTTTTTTTTTTCCCCACAGTTTACGCAATATATTTAACTAATTTTGTCTTAATTTTTTTAAATCAGAGATCATTATATATAGATTTTTTTCAGACAGTTGTTTTCATCTTGGTTCATCTTTTGAACACAAGGCCGCGGCTGTTGGACCCTGTGGCGTTTTTCATGTGGGTTTTGGATACCAAGACAAGCCCCCACCTCCCTGAAAAATCTCTATATATTCAACTAGTTAATTCTTGTGAAAAAGAATTTCCATAAGATGAATTCTTTTTTTTTTTTTTAGAAAAAGTGTTGCACTCATTCCAGTGGATGAGTCCATTGTTCCAAATGGTGGGTAGGGGATATTTTTATCAGCAAAATTGTTACCTGTAAGTGGAATCACTCTGTTCATTATTCATATAACTAGATCCTTTACCATCCTTCCAAACACACTTTCTAAAGATATTGATTTATGACCAGAAATGTTATTTTCTTGCCTATTGAATATGAAAAAAAATGATTTATGTAAACGAGGACATAAGTGCTACAGTAATAGTATCTTATTTATAGCCTTAAATTCAGTGGGCATCAAACTATTTTTCCTTCAGTTTACATATTAAAACAAAATAGATGAATAACTTTGGTTATGGCCCATAAAATTTTAATTTTTCAGCTGATGCAAATTTTCCATCAAAAAATGTTTCTCTAATGATGATTCAGCATGGGTTTGCAAATATAATTCAAATCTGACAAAATCTGACGTTAGAGATGATCAATAAAAACAGAATTTGTTGAAATAAGGAAGATCTTGGCAATATTCTTTTAATACAGTACTCAAATGATGGTTTGTAAATCATTTTGTTCCTAATGCATTCCATCTACAATGTATTCATGTTTCTCTCGGCCAAAGGATGATCTGAACATTCGATAATTAATGCTCAAGACAGTTATTTGTAATATGAAAAATGCTCTTGGGAATCATAGGTGAGCTTTTTACTTAGAGTATTATTTAAACCATTTATTTGAATCTTATTGTAAAGGGTCTGGTTAGTCACTCACTAGTGACCTACATCTTTTGGCAGCAAAAATTGGAAGGGAATATCAATGAATGTGTCTTGCTCTCACCTTTTGTTGGCCAGTGATCACTAAAAAAGTCAATTTTCCAAAAACAAATGTGAATGCTGCCCAAAACAAAATAAGGGAACAATTTAGCATAAACTTACATTGCAAATTGAAAGCCTCACTAAAATCTTATTTAGTGGGGAATTTCCTACAATTAACATTTTTTTTTCTAGACATAATAAGGAGTAAATGTTGAAGATTTCAGCCGTCTAGCTACATTGGTGTGGCCTGTATGCATAGTATTTACATAGCCAGCCAGCTGGATTTAAAAATTGAAGAAACTTATGTTGATAGTTTTGGTGACAGTTTTTGATAGACAATTTTTTATTTCATTTCTGATATCTGTATTGATTCATTCTGAAATTCTCTTCCCTCTCTTTTATAAAAGATGATTACTTCACCTTGACTGTTCAGGATATAACAGTTTTTTTTACCATTATTTCATTTCTATTGAGAAAATTTGCCTTCAACAATTCCCTGAAGCAGTGTTTATTCAAGTTGTCACCTTGCTCAAATGATTCAAGGAAATATGTGAAGGTTCATTAAAGCTTTCAGTGTAATAAATGAACTGGAAAAATTCAAATTTCTCCCCTCAATTGGACATTGGCAAATTAACATTTGGTAGGTGTCCGATATATCCTACAACCAGGTATAATTTGAGTTCTTTTACAAAATACAGCATGAGAATTCTGATCTGATTAATGTTCTTATCATATTTGAAAATTGGTCATTGGAGTTATGAGTAAAATGCCTCTGTTGTCCTAAAAAGAAGAATCTCTCTACTATATGTTTATAAAATGCACTAATAGAATACTTTTTCTTCTAATGAAAAATTTTAGTGTTCTTTTGATTTGGCATAAAAATGATTGATGTTTCATGACTCGTATATAGCTGTTGATGTGACTATAGTCAAAGATTTTTATATGATTTTTTTTTATGCATTCATTTATTTTATTTTATTTTATTTATCTATTTATTTTTCTTTGGAATTTTAGGGGGTCTGATTACATGTATAGCATGATATCAAACAAAATACACATTGCTCTATTTTGTCAGCTAACAAATCCAACACTTGTGTGTACATATATATACATATATAGTTGTGCATGTTGATCAGCAAAGACTTTTTATTGAGAGATGAAACAAAGAAAATGGTTTAAATTTGAAAGGAAAATAGTATTTTCCAGTCTGGATAATCATCTCTGAGTATCAGTGACCTCAGAAATACTCTAATAAACTAATTGATATGTCCTAAATTTTGGCTTATGAGCAACAGACCTTTGATAGTTTAGAACATCACTGTCTAGGTTGATTGATGACATAGTCCAGCAAGTTAAGCACTTGGTTTAAAATCAGATTTTTTTTTCTGTCCAAGTCTTGAGTTGACTTTGCTCTTCTATCCTGTACTGTCACATTGAACCAAACTGAAGTATAAGATCAACATTGCCCTACCATGATTTGAAACCGCAACCAACAGATTGGTAGGCAGCTATCTTATTGAGTTGAATTTACAAGTCTGTTATATCAATGAAATTTTGTTGGATATATGCAGGGGCTTATTCCACTGGAATAAATAAATACATTTATAAAATCAACTTCTCACCTATTTATTATAATACAATACAAAAGTTGCTGTAATCATCTGTCAGAATAGAAGTAGGAGTAGCCAGGCTCATCTTAGTAAGTACCCCCAGTCCCTTCGATCACTCAAGTGCATCGCTTCATAAATAAAGAAAATTTGATTTGAGATACATAGTGCAATTAAATATATTATCTTCTGGGCTGAGGAGAGAGGTGTTGGTTTCATGTTTCTTTATTGTTTTTTTATTTACATAACTTTATCCATGCCAATAATAAGTCTATGTAAAATACTTTAGGAATTGACCGAGAGAGATGTTGATAAAAAAAAAAGTAATATTCCACAAAACAGTAAAAGAAAAATTTGGATTAGATGTCTAATTGTACTGACTTTCATTTAAACCTAATGTTATCTGTCTGTGTAGTTGTTCGTCTTCTGTTGGCAATAGATTGATTGCTGAGAAAATGCTGTTGTCACTTCGAATTTTGTTGCAGTAAATTAATGAGAAATTATATTTGGACTGATGTTTACTACCATTTTGGAAACTATTTTTCTAATTCTAGTCCAAGTCTAGAGTTAACCTTGTTTTTGACCATTACTGTAACAACAACAACAACAACAACAATCCTCGCCAAATTTAGGGCAGTAACCTCTTCATAGTTTGTCTGCACTGGTACATTAAACCAAACCAATATTTGAAATTAACATTCTCCTACTGTGATTTGAAATTCCAACCGATTGTTAAGTGGCTCTCTTACAAACTGAGCTAAATTGCCAAGTATGTTAGAAATACAGAAGGGCTTATTTCATTCTAATAAATAAATACGTTTATAGAATTAACATACCCGTACAGTGATTTGAAATCACAACTAAGTGACTGGTTATTGGCTCTATCACAGAGCTAAATTGACAAGTCTTAAGTATCGATGAAAATTTATCTTACCGATATGCAAGGGTTTATTTTATTTTGTACAAAAAAAAATCTATACTTAATTTATTAATCTAATTTAGCAAGTGAAAGGAAGCAAAGCTTGGGTATTGATATAGGCCATTTTCATTTCTATAGGAAAATGGTGTCCATTGCAAGTCAATGTGTGGCTTATCCGCAGAAGTAAAAATTTAAAAATATTCATGCAAATAGAATACATTCCAATGGATATTATAGGTAAAAAAGATCCCCACAGTTTCTTGAAGAAAAATACAGTTAAAATCGTTTGAACTGAATTCATTTCATGACCTTAATAACCACTGTAGCCAAAATAATAACGCATTAGATTTTAAAAAATACCTCCACAGACATTTGAATGGAAGAGAATAGAATATATTTCACCAAACAAACCATGACAAATTAATTTTGAATTTTTTGATTAATACAACAATAGGTGGGGAGGGTACAAATTGAGCTTACTGCCTCCTGCAGAACCCACCTTTGTATTTCCCTATACAGGTCATGTAATACATGTTCATAGATGAACACAATAGTCCTGGCTTCAATTTACTCAGAAGGCAGTTGTATCGAATGTTCCAGAAGATAGGATCTGTCAGAAAATATTTTAACTTGCGAAGTGACGTTCAGGGTATGCAGTTGTTCAAGTATGTCTATTTGATTGTATATGTAATAAAAAGTTGCAGTAATCATCCTCAGTCAGAATAACAGTAGGAGTGGAGTTTGACCCTTCAGCAGACAGGCTTGTTCATTTCTACTGAGTTCTTCCCTTATTCTATTTTTTTTTTTTTTTCTCAAACTCTTTCATTGGTTCATATAAATGCAGGAAACAATTAAACCCTTTTTTTCAATTCATAGATTCATAAGAGACCTTCCAAAAATCATTTTCTTTAGTTCACTGGAATTTTGTTGCCACTTTAATTTTTGTCTGTCAGTAAATTAAGTCGGTGCGGTGAAGTGGCGTTACAATTACTGGTTCAGAAATTAGAATCGACAAACTTAGTTTGAATTTTGGCCATGGCTGCTTACATTCACTTCCCACCAATAACTAGCTTTGGGAAAGGCATCAATCCTCTTCTCCTTCTATATGGGTAAATAGTGAGTCAGTTGGAGCCTTTGAACAGCCTTTGAACAGTGAAAGGCAGTCCATCTAAAAGGTTAGTCTGTCAGAAAAAAAACTTAGAGCTTGGCCATGGTGCTAGCAACTATAGCAGAAAAACGTACTTGCCTCTGAAACTGCTGAGCAGCCCTATGCTCCACAAAGAGTCTACATGAATGAAATAAACAACATATTTTGTTTACTTACAGCTTTCTTTCTTCATTATGGTAATTCTACAAAAGTTGTATGTATCAATATGATAAGATATATTACATTCAGAATTTTAGTTCATCAAACTTGAACTCCTTGAATATTGCAATTTGAAATACCAATTTGGATCAGATTCCATTTGTTTTTATTCTTGTTTTCCTTATAAAGGATTAAATATAAATAAAGATAGGGAAGTTCTTTCATCATGCAGACTATTTCTCAGTGTATTAATTTCATGAGGAATGCTGTTATTCTTTGCTGTATGTTTATTAGCTCTTCATGTTCAGGTTATATAGTTCATTTATTCTAAAGTTAGTTGTAGGGTAGATATTTTAGTTATTGATTACTCTCCTGATAATCAATATTTTCATTAAAAGATGGTGTGTGAAACCCTCACCAAAAATCATACATACTACGTATTCCATGCTTTTCTTTTTAGCCAGGAAGATAAGACTCTGTCTCAGGCTGCTTTTGTTCAGCTTGAATCTAAATGTTTGTTTTCTCGTTTTGTATGTATCTACGATTATATAAACAATCACTTCAATAAGTGTTATTCAGATGATCAAAATTGGAAAGACAACGAAATCACACGTGACTCTTGTTAGGCAAGAATTGCCAACAATATTTCAGTTCCCTACATCCTTTGTCTTTGAATTATTTGTTGAGCCAATATTTTGTGCTGGTGTGTTTGTGCATATATGTATCTATCAGTCGTTTTTAGTGTTACGAATTGTGTGGTCTTTGATTTTACACTCTGGTTCAATATTGTATATAGAGTAAAAAATCTTAGTACCTCTGCCAACTAAGTTGGAGAGATGTATGTATTTGGTTGTGTCCATCTTTCTGTTTCTACGTCTTTCCATCTATCTGTTCAAGAGGTATCTCCAAAAGTACCCAATGAATTTCAATGTGGATACGTAGGGAAATGGGTAAGGAAGAGTTGGTTAATTTGGCGAGTGGATCCAGGAGATATATTAATATGACTGTCCACACATAGATCCTGTGGAAATAGGCTATTGAATTTGGGGGCTGATCTCTGCGCAATTACTCCCCCATGACTGGTGTTGGCAAAGGTATGCATTCTTCGAGTGTTTTAAAGTTTGGTTAATGATCTTCTTTCCTATAGGAGTTCATTGGTTTTCACTCAAAGTATTTCATATAAGTGATTTTGGGTAGCATTTCTTCTGAATTAATGAATTATTTTGCCTAGCAATAAGATAATCAAAAAGTCATTTCTTGTCATGAATATAATTTGCTGACTAGATAAAATTTTACATTTCTTGAAGATCTTTTAAGAGCCGATTGAAAAAAAGAGTAATGAGCTGTATTGATTATAGTGTGCAGATTTGAGATTGATTTTTATCTTGACCAGATTTAGTAACCAGTTTCAAACAATTAAAGAGGAATTAATGTATCAATGTGAATCTTACAGAGAAAGTTGATCGCTTTTAATCTTTGACTAGTATTTCTTTCATCTTATTTTTGTTGCTCTCAGGTTGCTATTCTATTATTGTTGAGCAAGCAGTAAGGTTAGGAAATTGAAAGTAAACTCCTAGTGAGATTTGAACTTATCCCAGGGAGCCTGTCTTACCATGACAGCATCCTGATGATTGTATTGGAAACTAAAAAAAAAACAAACTATGAATTTGAAAAATAGCTTTCAAGAATTTTTTAAAAATTTGCAATAAAGTAAGCTGTTAAAATAAGGTGTCTGAAGGATACATGAACTAAGCAAAATATGGTTTTCAGAAACTGAGCTTCAAAGTTTGGGAACTTTGAAAACTGGATATTGATCACATTTTTTATTAATTTTTCAGAAATTGGCTGAGTGTGTGTGTGTGTGTGTATAATCCTATGCTCTCATTTGGCCACTCTGTCTCTTTTACCATGAGGGAAACTCATAGAACAAGAGCTTTTTGTTTGTGTTGACAGTGTAAGTGGTGAACTGGAAACTTGCTGATCAGATAGATCAGGGTTGGCTGAATACTTTTTCTATAGAAAAAGCATTTTTAGAACAGTGGCAGTTAGTCTGTTTTATCGATACCTTTACTCGAGTAATACACTTATATTTATTACTTTGTATCCACAGCTGCATCTCAGTTCTTCTTTGAAAAATAAGTCTGTTGATCTCTGGAAATTGATCCATGAATTTAGAATTGATCTTGTCTTAATTTAGTTTAATTGAATGTCAAAGAAGCTTGTAGTCATTACTCATTCCAGTTTTTTTCATTCATCTACTTTCATTTAGGCTAAGTCATTGAATGTCATCTTATGAATACCAACCATTTAGTGTTGGATTTATTGCTTTAATGCATTGGTCTTGAGGGAAAATAGAAATACTCTTGTAGTGTCTTCATAGAATTTTTGAACCTGTATTGAAAGGTTTGACTTGGAAAAATTCTTTTGATATGATTTCTAAACCTCCCGTAGTAGATGAAAGTGACTATAATCATGGTTTTTTGTTGAGCATATCTTAAAGCATCTACATTTAGATGCTCATTCACTTGAAATTTACTACAATGTTGAAGAGTTCTGTTTTCTATTTAAAGAGGTTTACTGAAAAGTTAAAAACAAGGTGGCTGATTTCTCTCTCTCTGTATACTAATTGTTTACACAGCCAGGTTTTATTTGTATAATGCCAATGACTTGTGTGGCATTACTTTGAACTGGCTGCTCTTGCTTACAGACAACTTGAGCTTCTGTGTCTTCTTTCTTGTTATTCTTTTTTTAATTCAGTAGCAATGGTTACACAATGTCACTGCTAATTATAAAATGGCGCTGACCTTATCTTTCTTTTTGTTTCATTCACATTGACTGTTGGTAACTTGCATCTTTCCTCAACTGGTATTCTGTTCATATAAATTAGTACCTACAAGTATATCTTGCTTGTAGTGCATAGGAATGGTGGATTAGAGGTTTTGTAGTAATATATTGAATATACTTGTAGAATAATAATAGAACTTTACTAGACAGTAGTTCTGTTAATGTTTGGTATAAAAAAAAAAGTTTATTTTGAAAATATTAAAACCTGAGTAAATATTTCTCAAGGCTAATTTTCAGTTATGGACAGGTTTAAAAATTTTTGGATTTTCTTTCATAAGTGTGAAATTCGATAAAGATAACCTCCATAAATTTATCTAAAAATTATTTTAAGTAATTTCCTGTATGACCAATAATAATCAAAAGCATTTGTACCTTCAAAATAGCTTCTGTGTAATCACTATAATCTGTCAGCATTGTCACTATTATAACTATAGCAGTTCAATGACCAGCATGAAATTATGCACTATATGTTTCTCATCTATTATTTTATTAAATATGATGGAAAACCAAGATACTCACCCTAATTGTTTTATTGGGGCTTAGTAAATTTATGTCAAATAATTTTAGCAATATTTTATACTGTACACTGATAATTGATTTTTAAAAAATATTTTTCTTTTCTTTTTTGTAACTCTTGATTTTATTTGTATTTTAACGTATAATCATCTTGATGAAAATTTGTTGGTGAATTTGGTTCTTCATTGGTACCCTATATCGTGGAGTTATAAATGTTTCTATAATTATGCATTATTAGACTTGACAAGTTAATTGCGAAAGTTTGCACGCTCCAAGGTGGTATGTACTTATATCATTATTGAAGTGGTATCATGAGTTTGTTGGTGAACAGGAACAGTTGTTGAGCAAAATTACATGAGAGATGTGGTTGAATGTTGAAAACTGAGAAGCCTTAACATTTTTCCTGACAGTGGAGTAGTGGCTTGTTACCAGAAAAAAAATTGTTCTTGAATCGGTCTTCTTCTGAAGTGGGATAGATATCAAGCTTTTCTTATTCATTACCAGAATTTCAATTTTGGACTTTGTGCCGATTAGAAACCATCAACCAAAACTGTCACTACAGGTTTCTCACAGATTTTAGGTTGATCCGTGTCTGGATTCTGCTGGAGGGCAGAAAATTTATACATTTACTCTTTATCATTTCTGGGGAGAACTCTCTCTTTTTTTTTCATAACCCCTTCCCCCTGTTTTTAGTGGTGGGTTCAATTTGCAATCTAAGTCCAATGACAAACATGAAATTATGCATATCTCTGAATTTTTGAGATCAGGTATTATTATTATTCGGACTATCCTGATGAAGGCCGTAGAGTACAACGGAAGAAACATTGTATGAAAAACAACAAAGATGAGGATAGTCCGAAAAATAATAGAAATGATGAAATTATGCGCAGTGTTCTTGATCCCTTAGAGTTCGGCAGCATTCACACTCACTTTTTGAAAATGCTGACTGTTTTAGTAATCTTTGTCCAATGAAATATGAGAGGGGTAACTCGCTCTTTTCCAATTCTCTCAATTGATTTCCCTCCCCCCCAATATGGCATGCTGTCAAAAGACGTTGGACTCATGGTGGTTTTGTAGTGGGTGACTAACCAAACCTTTTCTCTTCTTATTTTCTTCGTGTTTTATTACTGCTATCCTCTGGTGGGCAGAATATTGTTAATATACCTTTTGCGTGTGGCAATTTTTCCTTGTCTATTCCACTAGTGTCAGAAAATGAATTTTGTAATTTGTAAATTATGGTCTAATGCTATACCACTATCTCCAGAAGACATATGCATTCATACTATTGTTGGTTTCCCATCACTGGCTTCTTGAGTTGTTTCAGCTTTTCTAAGTGATGCTCTCTTGTATGCATACCACAAAGTATGAAGAGATATATTAATAGAAAAATGAAGGTACAAAATGCTTGTGGCATTTAACGCTTGTTTATGTCGCTTGATAGTTCTCGATTGGCTAGAATTTTTGTTTTTATTTTGAAAATAGCTTTGGAGCTTTTCCAGAATAATCTATTACAAACTATTGTTGCTGGTGGTTTTTTTTTTTGGTTTTTTTTTTTTTTCTTGCTTGATGCAAATGCATCTTCATGCATCTTGTATAAACAAACTAGGTACTTTCTTCCTCCTTTTCTTTTGTGGCTGTTAGTTGGTCTAGAGAGGTTTGAATTCATTCTGCTTTGCCTGATTGTGTTAAGTTGTAATAACTGAGAAAAGATGAATTCTTGTTGGCTTTTAGTTTTGGTTTGTTTCCTGAGTGTATGCCTAGTCAGATGTATAAATGGGGGGGCAACCTGAATTGACTGTAAAATATCGTAGTTTTAATGATATCAAGTATCAGTTAAGGATAAAAAATAGTACAACTCTTAATTATGTAGAAGAGAGGAAAAAGGATGATTCAGAATTTTTTGAAACTGAATGAATGCCCTTTTTTTTCTATTTCATCAAAATTTTGTCAAAATGCTAAGATACAGATTTTCTCTCATTATTAATATTACATTTTGTAGTTTTCTTGAGTTATCACAGCAGAGTAGGACTTAGTATTATCTCTTTCAGAAATTTATGTTAGCTTTATATATTCGTGTATACAGTTTTTTAATGTATTAAAGCAGCTTGTGTGTTGGATTGAAATATTTTGATCCCTGAATAGACAATTGAGAATTTCAGATGCTGAAAAAAATACTTGAAGTACAACTTGTCAGAAGTGGAGTGAGATATTTAACATATTTGCATCTCTTTATACAAATGTGCAAAAACAATTTGATTAAAAATAACCATACAGCTACTTTGATATTTTAAAAAGTTCCTGTTGGATTTGATAATGAGATTCAAGCCAGTATTTTATTATTAAAAATTCATTTTTGTCTTAAATTTGAATTTATTTATTTTTCAGGAGTTTTTGGAGGAAATGTTGAGGAGCATCTGGAAATGGGCAAAACCCTCCTTGCCCAGGGACAATTGTCTGATGCCCTCTCTCACTATCATGCTGCTGTAGGTAAGTACCTTTTAGAGAATGTCAACATTTTAATTTGATGTTTGAAATGCATTAATGTTCTGTCTTATGGTCTTGCCAAATGTAGAGATGCCACGAATGACTTAGCCACCAGGTTTCTCCATCCAAGATATATTGGATCTATCTGTTCAAGATCAATCTTTAAGATTATTTTGAATAATTTTTTAGATTACCATTCTGATACATGTGTGGGATACAGTGATCCATTTATGTGATGTACAGATATTACTTAGTTTTCCCAACTTGTCAGTAATGATTTTTTTTTTTTTTTTTTTTTTTTTCTAGAAGAAACTGTCAACCAAAACTGTCATGACAGGTTTTTTAGATTTTTTTAAGTTGGTCTATCTGGCTGGCTATGTATGTATCATACATAAAGGCCATACCAATGTAGCTAGAAGGCTGTAAATTTAAGTATTTACTCCTTATTAGGTCTTGAAAAAAGTTGGGTTTTTTGTTCCGTTTTTTTTTTTATATTCCACCTCTAAATAAGGTTTCATTGGAGGGTTCAATTTTCAATGGAATATTATGCTTAATTGATCCCTTAGATAGTGGGGTTTTTTTTTTTTTTAGGTTCTTTAAAAAAAAACTCAGATTTAATTGATCCCTGACCAACAAAAGCTGAAAGAAGTAACTTAATGATTAATTAACCCCTTCCTTCAATTTCTCAATGGTTCACCCCCAGCATGGCATGCTGCCAAAAACGTGGTCACTTGACAGTTTCTATTGAGTGACTAAGTAGACCTGTTTTAAATTCATTTTAGAAATGTATATGTACAATTATCATTCTGATGAATCTATAGAGAACACATTTCTCTCAGAAGCTTTATTTGGAAGCTAGTTGAATGTTCATCATTACATGAAATATTTCTGAAAAACTTAAAGAAACAGAAGTGATTATGTTAAACTGAAAACAACGATTTTATTAGTATCTTGGCAAAAAAAATGCTTTTGCTTCTTGAAGACTAGTTATTCCACCTTTTGAAAATCACGGATATATTTCAATTTTTATAAGATGACTCATTTAGAACAGAAACCAAATACATATATATTTTGGCAGCTAAAACTATGAAATCAGACTGAATTGAGGTCTCATCTTATCTGAAAGTTGCTGTATCTGCCAAAATGTGCAGTATATATATTACCATCATACCCATAAAAAATGACTATGCATGCAAATGAATTCTATAAATAAATGAATCTATTACAATCCTTCATATTTTCTGTTTTTTTTTTTTTAATTAATTTAAAACAAGACCAGTTTTATTCATGAAAAATCAAAGATGTCTATACTCAGTGTAAATGTTTTCCATGTTACTACTGAGCAATTAGCAGCAGCTTCAGCAGTAATTAATGTTGTAGGTCCAAAAACACACACGGTTGACTTACCATCTCCTTTCTTTGTTTGCTCTTGCATTTGGCATAACAGAAACCAACAAAAAAGTGACACTGACTGATATATGCACACACACACACTTAAGGCTGTATTTACCCATGTTTCTGGAGGGGGTCTCCACATTTTCTTACTCAGGGACTTATAATTCACTACTTCAAAGTTGTTGAAAAGGGAAATAAATGTTTACATTTCATCAATTTCATCTGAGGTTTCAGTGAAAAAAATGACTGAACCCATTTAAGTGGGAGAGTCCATTGTTTCAAATGGTAAAATGGCAAAATTGTTACCTTTAAGTAAAAATCCATTGCTGTGGACAGAGAAAGTCACATGGTTCATTATTTGTATAGGTTTGTAATGTGGTTGAATTTGCTGGAATGGGGAATCTGTATTGTCAAAACTGCAACTTTTTGTATTTTCTCTTCTTGCTTAATTACTATGTTTGTGGATTATAATTGAGTATAAAGATAATGGTACTTCTTACATGTGACTTGGAAAAAGGGCAACCTTTGAATAGCAATGTTCAGCATTATAGTCTTGCAAGGTATTGGTTGTAAGTACATTTCTTACTTCATGAATCTGGCCTTGTGTCAAAGTTGGCTCAGTCCAACATAGATCTATTCCAAATAAAATAATACATGAATTTGTGTTTGGATATGAATTATCTGACAGGATGGAAAGTAGATTTATTACATTGACAGGTTTCATCTACCATCTTCATCAGAATGTGAGGAAACAAAATTCCATACACTTGTGTATTCCCTCTCATTCTGATTCAAGTTGATAGATGACAAAACATGTTAGTATAATTGTTTCATTTCTAAAAACAATTTCCTCTTCACTTTGTCCTTTTAATACCAAAAAGCAACAAAAATAAGATGAAAGACAAGCTGATGACTTTTATGTGATTACTTGAAAAATTATTGTTGCAACTTCATCGATATAATTATACCTGTGCACTGGGAAATTCAATGAAGTCAGAAATTTTGGATGTCAGTTTGGTCTGCTTTTTGAAAATCCAAACAAAAATTGATTACTGTAACCAGCAAACAGATTGATAGACAAAAGCTCCCAATTTTTTATATTAGTTGCCAAATATTGGTAACAACACTTAAAACTTCTCAATTTTTTTTTTTAATTCTTTTTATTTATCTATCTATTTTTTTTTTGCATGATTTCACCATAAACCAATGAAAACTATTTTGACGTGGATAATGCTGAAAATTTTCATGGCTAATCCACATCTATAAAATGTATGTGTGTGATACTTTCCAAAGAGCACACAAATATTATGCTCTGATCCTTGGAGTGCAGAGATACTACACTCTGATCATAAGTAGAGTGTACGGGAGCGATACTTTGATCCTAGCCACAAATGCTGTCCCATATGTAAATAATCCCATTAGTTCTAACAAGTGCTATGCTGGTTATTATATAGAACATAGTCTTGCGAAAGCAAAAACACAGATATATAAAATTTGTCATCCAAAACTTTATAATCTCATGGTTAAAGATATCTGCTATTGCCTCTTATTCAAAAATTGAAGATGAATGCATCAGTCTAAATGACAGCATTTAACTCATTGGGGCTGGAAGCGTGCATAAGTGCACTTTAAATTTCACATCCATTTTGAATACATAATTTGGTCACATGACCATTATATTAGCATAATTTGGCCATAAATAAAATCCATATCTTCATCAAAATGATATAACTTTCCTGAGTTTCTTAAAAAATAAGCAAACTTGAATTCATCTCTTGCTGCTTTTAAAAAAAACAAAACAGGTCTGAATGAGTTAAAGTAGATGTTTGCATTGTACTCACAAAAGAAACATAACCAAGAAAGCTAATAACAGTAAACAATGTTTGCATTTCTTTTGTATACAAGATGGTGAAGGCAACAAGCTAATAAGTGCTACTAGTGAACATGGCAGTAATTGAAAATTACTGCTCTTAAATCTGAATTTTCAGTAACTGGTTGCTAATTATCATTAATAACTTGTTGGAAGCTGGCATTCTGTAATTGTGTCACTGAATGCCAACTGTCTTTTAATGCTGTACATACATTTTTTTCTTATACAGAAATTGATAATGGGATCATGAAAAAAGGATGAACGTCAGTATACCAAGTATAAGTTGCTTTTAATTTCATATTACCATCTCTGTGTAAAAATGAATCTCCATACCCTAGCTGCTTCATTTTTGCCACAATACCCCCACTCTCTACGCTTATCACTAGGTCACCTTGGACTTTACTAACCCAACTATCCTACCTTGACACCTCAGACAGTGTTACAAGGTTACATGGAGTAATATATTGACTTGGTGATATTGACCAACATTGTCAATTTCAAATGGGAAAAAGTGTATCATTACTAGTAGGAAAGAAAAGAATATGATTTTCACTCTGAAAAAAAAAGTATAATTAAACTATACTCACTCACTTTATCTTGAAAAGTGACAAAAATATGTGTCGATTTAATGATTATAGGGCACCCGCCTAAAAACAAGTAAAAAAAAATTTTTTTCTATTAAATAGGGATTTAAAAAATGAAAAATACTTATTTGAAAGGTGATACTGTGTCATTAGATACTGTAGTATACATGTCAATTTTCTAAGGTCTATGGCAAAAAAGTGACCAGTGGCTCTGATACAAACCAATGAGTGATAAGGGAAGAGTACCTAGTCACTATGTTTTTTGTTGAATCGGCAATCATGGCTGCTGGGATTCAATATCTATCATCTGTTTTTATTGTTACTGTTCATTGTTCTAGTCTATCATTCTGATATAAAAATGGATGGGTAACTTCAAGTTTTATAGGTCTCAGACATCCTGAATTTCAGTTCACTTTCAAATGAATGGGCATGCCAAACATTCTCTCAAGCTATTTCAATTATTGAAATAGCTCTTTGATTAGGTTGCTGTAAAGCAAGTTTTCCTGTTCATTAACCTATTGGACCTGATAAGCATATTGAACAAGTCCATTTATCTTTTGAATATGATCTATGGTATTGGTTTGAACTAATTAAGAATATGAAGAGAGAAGGAAAGAAGAAAACAACACTTTTTAATTATCATTGCAAATCGTTGGTTGATTTATTATTGATATGAATGTATATAGACAATGAATTTCTCTGCTACATTTTTCTCCTACATCAATTATCATACAAAGCACATAGTTGCTATTCTGTGTAGCTGATGTTAAGACTGTTTCATTATCTTGTCTACAGTTTCAGCAAACTGTATATATTAGTTGACCATCAATTACCTTACCCTTTATCTTTAACCATTTGAGACCATGAGGCTTATGTGATCTATGATTGCAGTTAACTGCAACATAATCTTCTCATTTCCTGGTTTTGAAATCAGTTGTCTCTCTTCTAGACTTTGTAAACCAAGGTTAAACAGCTTAGTCTTATTTTACCTTTATTTGGAACTGGAGGAAGGATTGATGGCTTTGGGTCTTTCTCAAAGTCATTAGTGCAAAGTGAACACTAATAGTCTCCCCAGAATAAGAACTCAGTTCACCAACTCCATTTTCAATGCTGGTAACCATTAGGCCACTCAGACCTCCTGTATTTATGAATATGATGTTTTATATATAGATGTTTGGGAAATAATGTTAATTCCACACACCCAGGTATCAATATAGTTCCCAAGTTTGAGTTTCCAGGTTGTTCGCATTTTGTTACTAAGTTTTTGCCAATTTTGTTTGCTTTTCAGAGGGCGACCCTGATAACTATCTCACTTATTTCAAAAGAGCAACAGTTTTCCTTGCCCTGGGAAAATCTCGATCAGCTTTACCAGATTTAGATAGAGTCTTGGAATTGAGACCAGACTTTAATGCTGTAAGTACTGCTTCCCAGTTATTTAAGGTACTTCAAGTATCAAAGAATATGAGGCATTGTATTTTGATACTATTTGAATGTCCAACTCTGCACATATACACTCAGAAAATGCCTGATTTTCATACTTTTCCCACGTAAACAGAACTTGATGAACCAGATGAAGTAATAGACTGACTATTAAGCGAGGTATACATACAAAAAAACATGTAAAATTGTGAAAATCCCTTCCCCCAAACCAAGCCTTCCAACATATTGGAAGGGAGAAATAATCTACACTTATCCTATTGATAGTCAAACTTTGTTTAAAATTTGCACCCTGCTTTGTTTTCCAAACTAGTTGAAAAGAGCAAAGAAAGAAGTGAAAATATACCAACAAAATATGTATTAGTAATTATTACCAAACATGAATAAGACTTAGTAGCAAGAATTTTATTTAGCTTTGAAGAAAGACCCTACTGTTTGTAAGTAATATTCAACTGCAAATATTTTTTTTTACGCATTTTTAAAACACAGACACTTGAAATTAATAATCAGCAGCTTGTTTATATGTTTACATGTACACAAGGAATGTTTGACATAGTTGCTTCACCTTCCTCTAGTAGTCAACTAGAAAATAGTTAAAAAGAGGAGTGTTTAAGAGAGCAATTATACTATACTGGAAACGGAATATGTACTAATGGGTTAGATTTCCAATCATTATGCTACAAAATGAAATTTTTGGAAATGTTCCACCATCAAAAAGATAATTTTCGGTCTTGCACATTTTTAAAATAAATTTTTTGTGGGTATTCTATAGGGCCTGTATGATCCTAATATCCAGTACTTAAGCTTGAGCAAGGTGTTATTTATTATTTGCGATTCAGGAGTAACAATGTTTACTTTTGGTCACTAAAAATTGGAGTCTGCAATTTTCAGCAGGTATGAGTTTTCTTCTTGTCATAATTATGTACGCAGTTGAAAATATTCAACCTTTACAAGAACTTCCTTATTTTAACCATGACTGTCAGATGATGTGAAAAAGGTAATATTGCTATGATCAAGAAATCCTGGTATATTACATTTAATGAAACCTGTCTGTGCTTGTAGACAATTGTTCAGTTCAAGAAAGAAATATTTTTGTAGATAGCTAACAGTAATCTATATAGAAATAAGGTATGGCTTTTGGTTAATGATCCCCCCCCCAAAGGAAGATAAGATGGAAAAATCAGGCACCAGGTCAGTAAGTTTTGTTTGTATTTATGTGTTTTGAAGAATTTTTATTAAAAAAGAATTGAATCATAATTATAAAACTTTGCATTGCAGGCCCGTTTGCAACGAGGCAATGTATATTTGAAACAGGGCCATTTAGAAGAAGCAGAAGAAGATTTTAAAAAAGTGGTGAGTTTTTTTGTTTTATTATCAAGATCTCATATCAATTTTGAAAATTCTTTGATTTTATTCATATTTAGATCTTTTTAAGAAGATAGTTCACGCCCTACAGAGAGCAGCGCTACTGGATTGACTGAACTAAAATTTGGTCCGCACACTTTTTGACTCCAGGCATGTAATAGGTACATAAGAATGGGGCTGAATTGTTATGAACTTTTAACCATTTGATACCAATTACTAATTGACAGTGGCGCTCTTCAGTGTCAGGAGCAAAGTTAGATTTATTATCAGATGGAATTTTTTCAAGATTACGTACACTTGAAAGGGAGGTTACTTTGATCAGTAGTTATTCTCTTTGTTACTGACATCTACATTCTACATTTTCTTATATGATACTATGAGTTGAAAAAAAATGACACCCTTTGCTGTATATTTACAAAACTTGCACAAAATCGGATACAAACAACTGATTAATGTAACTTTTTATATATATATATATATATAATATATATATTTATATATATATATATATATATATATATATATATATATATATATACATACATATATATATGTGTGTGTGTGTGTGTGTGTGTGTGTAGATTATCATTTAATCATTCATATAGTGGAAAAAGGAAAGAATGAATAACAATAAATTAAGATTGAATTCCAGGTCAAATGGATCTGGACTCAAGTTAGAATTCTGCCTTCATCTTTGACCATTTATCTTTTTACATTTGATTGCACTATGTTATTCTGTTCATTACATTACTGAACCCTTCTTCATTTATTGTTCTTTTTTTGTCTGTTTTTACTCTTATGAAGTCTCTTAACGTAACAGCCTATGAACGATGTGAATAAGTATTACAATAACAAAATCCCCTTACTAGTCCCGAACAAATTATATACAAACATGAAACTACCATGATCCTTGTCTTAAAATTATGAAATTTGCATTTCACAAACTTGACTGCATTTATACATGATACATGAAAATGTTAAATTACTCCAATAAAGCATTTTTAGGTACAGTAGGCTAATATGTCATTCTTTAGTGGGCACCTGAATCAAACATATTTGTAGAAGAAACTTAATTTATGGTTTATCAATTTCAGCTTAAATATGATGCAAAAAATCAGCAAGCCAAAGATAATTTAGATCGGATAAAGCCTTTAAAAGGTGACATAGAAGATGCAAGAGACATGTTTGAAAACGGAGATCATCAAGCGGCTATAGAATTATTAACAAAAGCTATAGAGGTAAGTTTGTTGAAATTTTTATTCTATTCTATATTTAATCATTCAAATTTGTAATGTTTGTATTGGAAAAAGACCAAGTTATGTCTGGATTGTTTTGATATGATAGAAGCAACATTAGGTATTATCAGTTTGAAACCATCCAGTTTGTTCTGATTTTTTCCCCCTCTCTCTCTCTCTTCCAAACATTCCTTTTTTGGTAAGATGTTCGATTATTATGCTAAGTATGTAATCTTTTGAATATTTCTTTTCATAATGCAAGCAAATTTAAAGTAGCTAACAAACTAAAAGAAGAGAGGTTGATTTCCTAATTTTTAAAAATAAAAGATGGCCAGGATTTTTGACACAATGAATCATGGAGCCACTGTATGTTGATGAATATGTCTTGGAAAACTAGATCATTGGTAATTCCAAGCTGTCTTGTGAGAAAATGTTTTATATTGATGTATGTGTTGATCAAACATTTGTATTCATTTTGCCGTGTAAATTCTTCTACTTTTGTCTTGAAAATGAGTAATCTCTATAGACTTACAAAAGAAAAAGTGTACTTTGTGAGTAGGTATGTTGAAAATGATTTACTGAATTAGAGCAAATGAATTTTGTAATCCCTCGATACAATACTCTTCTATATTTGTTTCTTCTATGTGAATTTGTTGATGAAACCTACACTATTTTCAAATTGAAAGAAATTTTTTTTTCCTTCCTAATAGCTTCCTAATAAGAGTTAATTTACAATTTTTTTCTTGATGCTATCAGTCTTGCCCATGGAGTCCTGAACTAAAGGAGATGCGAGCTGAGTGCTACATTGCCCAAGGAGATCTATTCAAGGCAGTACTTGATATCCGTCCCACTACCAAGTTACGCAATGACAATACAGCTGCCTATTTGAAACTCAGTTTCCTCTATTATCAATTGGGTGAAGCAGATGAGTCACTCAAGTAAGTCAACTGCCATTATTTGCTCTTTATTTTCTGTATGGATGCATTTTATGGCATGAAAAATATTGTACCAAACATTTTATTTTTATAGATTCTTACTTGCTTCAATTGTATAGCTACTTTTTCCAGTATGTCAAGAAAGTTGATATGATATTCTCTTATTTATAATATTTGATTTTTAAGGAGTGGGATTCAAAAAAAACCTTTGCTATGTTTATCTTTTTCATTCCTATCTGACTGCTGGCTTGCCAGAAAGACTAATCAAAGGCAGTATTCTTTGAATATATCACAAGGTTTTCAAATTGTCTTCCATTTTTATTATATATGATAATGGTGGAACTTTTGATCGGCAATAACTTTGGAATTATACAAGATTTTTATATTTGTGTAATTGCTGCAATAATTTTGAAGTAATTCATTATTTGCTGAAATATATATATATATATATATATAATGTACTTGTATGCATAGGATTATTAAACAATGTAGGCCCAGCAAGCCCTAATTTAAAAGTTAAGGTAATTATAAACATAAAAGCAAAGACTGAAAATCCTGATCTATTTTCTTCACCTGACCTCATAGGGAGAGACATAGCTGCATGCAAGGTATGATTTATTAAAAAAATGTTGATTGAATTCCCTGTTGCAAAGATTTTTCAGTTATCGTTGTAAAACAAGGATCCAAGACAATAAATCAAGGAATTGATTTAAAAAATTTCACTCAAACTGCTTTTGGTAGGATCCTCTAACTCTATATGTGTACCAAGTAGTTATTTATCACTAAACCAATGTGATTCAGCTTTTCCTATTTTTTCTATGCATTATCTAAAAATCATTTATTAGCTGTTTTATTGCATAATTTCATTCTTTAAAATAGCATTTTTTTTTCTTTCAGTCAAATAAGAGAATGCTTAAAACTAGATCCAGACCATAAAGACTGCTTCAGACACTATAAGATTGTGAAGAAGTTGGTCAAGTTACTGAATTCTGCCCAAGAAAACATCAACAAAAATGCCTATGAGGAATGTATCAACAAAGCTAATCAAATTCTGAAGATGGAACCAACAGCCCAAGTATTTGTTCTCAGGGCCAAATCCCATCTATGTCACTGTAATTCCAAAGTAAGTCAGTTTTCATTTCCTTTTGAATTTAAAGGGAAACAGGAAAGAATTTCTTGTTAATTTCTGTTTTATATTGATCTTGCTGTTGGCTTACCAGAAAGTTAAAAATGTAAGTCAATCCTTCCCACCAGTGAAACAGGATCTAAATGCACATCTTCAGGGATCAAACAGTTTATTAAAATGTTTCATGTTTCCAGCATTACTATTTCAGTAAGGACACTGATAGACATGACAAATGACTCATTTGTCCTTCACAGAATATCGTATAAATATCTATTTACTATTGATATATTGACTTGTGATCATTAGCAGAACAAACTCTGGATGGGGAGTTAGACTCACTTGAACTTGAAGATGGTTCATGTAGATTTTCTCCCCCTCCCCCCAAGTTTTTTACGAAACTCTTCAATTAATCACAGATGATGGAAAATTGAATAATAAACCAAGAAACGTTTTAAGCTTTTTTTCCCTTCCCCTTTTGTGGTGTTTTTTTTTTTTTTTTTTTCCCCCCTTTAGAAGTTATTTTCTTGAGAATTATTTCCATTTTCAAATTTTCATTCCTGTTAATCAACTTGTTTTCTAGGCTGGTTTTGAGAAAGAAGCCATCAAAAAGTGCAGCGATGTGTTGAAGATTGATCCAAACAATGTTGATGCTCTCTGTGATAGAGGTGAAGCCTACATTAAAGCTACCCAATATAATGATGGTAAGTCTTGGATGTATGGAATAAGTTAGAAAGATCAATAGGCTTTTTTTTACGTAAACATCAGCATATGAATCTCTAATAAGATTGAAATGATCATTTTAATGAAGCCGTCAAATAGAAAAGGCTTTGAATAATTTTCAAGTACAATTAGATTGACAAACAAGAGAATAAACACATACCTATTTATATATTTCTCTCTCTTGTTCGTACATACACACACACACACATATATATATGTGTGTGTGTGTGTGTAATACATTTCAATGATCATATAGATACTACACTCTAATCCAAGGCAGAAGTGCCAGGAAGCGGCACTCTGAGCCTTGGCAGATCACTGATTCTACACTATTCTACGGTCTTGAAAAAATATCAGAAAAGGCATGGGCATCCACCATGTTTATTTGGAAAGCCTTGTGGTTCTTGATGGTTGATGCATTGAGAACTGATATTATCCAATCAAATTGCATAATAGAGCTTATGGGTCGAGGGGCATGAAGGTTAGGAATAATGATTTCTATGCATATTGAAGATGAGTTTATATAGAAATACATTGTTAATCTTTTTCAAAAAATAGTTGGTTGCTCTCTGCAAACTTTTACTTTTAGTAATTTTCAAAAAAATGGAAAATAGAGTAAAATACTATTTCTTTGCTACTGTTCATTTTCACATTAAGATATAATTTAGTGCTATTTTCTATAAAAAAAATTATCAACATAGATTTTTTTTCAATTTCTGTTTAAATTCTTGTCTTTATTGTTCTACTTGGCTGACAAAGATGAAGAATTTTTCTTGAAATCTCTAGAAGCTGAATTGATAGAAAAAGGTGTAATTTGGAAAAATACTGATGGGCAAAAAGTTTTCATATATTTTTTAAGTTCTTTTGCTCCATATAGATGGCTCCAAATCTTTCATTCACATCATCAACCCTTCTTGCCACCATTTCAGCAATGTTGCTACTCTAAGTTTAGTGCATTTCTTGTTTTGGCTGTGTGAAAATAGCAAAATTAGCACTAAACATTTTGGCCATTTTTGATTTTTGACCATAGCTTTCAGGGTTTTTTTGTTTTTTTTTTTTTTTCTCTTCCCCACTTTTTTTCAGTCAAACTAGCGTGAAAATATTTTTTGAATTGGCAGCAAAAACCAAAACTCAGTGTAGTTAACACCCATGATATTGAGATATCCAACTACAATTGAAGGAATCTCAGTGTGTGCGTATACACCATGATAAATAGACAACTGGCCATTGTACGAATTTGATATTCGCCATAGATATTAGTCAGCACGCAAGGCATTGCAGTGTCTAGTTTAAAGTTGTTTGGGTCAGTGGTTCTTGGGAAATCTGATAAAAAGAAAAATTCCAGATTATTAATCATAAATCTAAATTTAAATATGAAATGTCTGAATTAGCAACACTGAATTTTATGTCTTATTGATACTTGCAGCTGTGAAGGACTATCAATTTGCACAGAGTATTGACGGAGAATCCCGACGAGTACAGGAAGGGCTTGAGAAAGCACAAAAGATTCTCAAGCAATCAAATCGAAGAGACTATTATAAAATCTTGGGAGTCAGAAGGTAAGTGTTTGCATGTTGCTAGCAGGGTGAGGGATTCCTCATATTTATGAGGGTTTAGTCTACAATTGCAAGTATATGTAAACTCTGGTTGCGGAAGTGGTAACACATGACTATGATGTTCTTGATAGGAATGTAAGTCAAGATATTGTTCACAATTGATTCTTTTTGGTTCTGTCTAATTGATTAACCTTTGAACATTTCCTTTAGAATGGTAACATATTTAATGTTACTCCCAACATAGCACTCACCATTGTAAAGATATTGTCAGGGGGGAACTTTATTATTAATTTGATTGTAATTTTTAACTTGGAAAATATTGGCAAGTTGCTGCTTAGAACCTACGGTATCACCTATAGATAAATACACCCTCTACCAATGTTTTTAAAGAGTTAATTTTCACCAAAACCAAACATACCAGGATTTAATTATTTCTAGTGGAGCATTATACAATCAAAACTGATATTAGATACTATTCGTTACAGCATTGAAATACAAAAAAGTTCATTTCATTTTTATAAAATCATGGTATGTTTGGTTTTGGAAGAAAAAATTTTTTAAAACATTGGTAGGGCTGTACTTTTTTTTATGGGTGATACTGTAAGTCTGATTGATTGAACCAAGTTTTTTTTTGTTTTTTTTTTATATCATGATCAATACATTTCCATTCTATGTAGAGAATGGAATTTTTTTTTCCTAAATGTATTGGTAGAACTTTTCCTATGCCAAAATATAGAAAATATTTGTTTACGAGATAGACATTCTTTTAGTTGCAAAGTAATATATAGTTCAGAAGTTTATTTCTCACAGGAAACAAGATCCATTGAAGCATAACAAGCAAGTTGGCATTTTTATAATCATTCCTTCAATAATTGTTCAGGAAAAGCCTTGATGAAACGATATAAACTTAGCATTGTTAGTTAGAAACATTTTTACTAAAGCAAAGCTAAAAATCCACACCCAATATATGTGTATATTGTTAGAGAAGATATTGGGCTTGAGATTTACACTACTGTCCAATGACAAAAGCAGGAAAGTTCATAAAATGTGAAACTGAGAATGATAGCAAAACAGTATTTCTGGCAGCTTTCAATCACTAAGTGATTAGTCAAGTTATAAAGATTTATAAGTTTAGTCAATAATAGCCCAATTATCTTTCAGAAAACACCTATTTGGGGTGGGTTAATGGGCCTGAATTGATTTATAACAATTTAAGATTTTCCAATCTAGTAGTTCCTTAGAACACAATTTGGATTTTTTTTTGGGGGGGGGGACTTCTCAAAGAATATTTTGACATGACAAAAACCAATTCATGAACCAATAAAGTATTACACTTTTTTGGTCCTAACTCCATTTTCATGGCAAATGAACCTGCCTGTTCTTGTCATTGCATGATAGTACAAGATATTTAATATTTTCACATACAACTTTACATACAGAACTGTGCCAAAAATAGACTACAATAGCTTCTTCAATTCCTTTTGAAGATTGAATAACTGATGTCTGTTCTCCTTGCCTTTTTTTTAAAAACCTGATTAATTGAATTTCTTTTCCTCAGAAATGCAGATAAGAGAACAATAATGAAAGCCTACAGAAAACTGGCTGTGAAATGGCATCCAGATAAATATGAAAAGGAAGAAGATAAAAAGAATGCACAGAAACATTTCATTGATATTGCTGCTGCCAAAGAAGTATTAACAGATCCTGGTAAGTGCATAAGAATTTTGAAATCCTCAATAAATACATTGTATTTTTCTCTTGAGAAAAATTTAGATTATTGAACTTTGTTTTGTATCTAAGGCAATGAAGCCCGAGTTTTTCAAGGTCAAATAGACTACAAGCCCCCCCCCCCCTCTTCCGTTTAAGTTGCAACAAAGAATAATTTTAAATAATAATTTTACTTTGCATATAATGTTTTGGCTGCACAGTTGTACTCCATTTTGCATCACATGTCCCCACTACTTTTTTGTTTTTGTTAATAGCCCTCTTCCCCTTTGGACAACCTAAATTTTGGTAGTAAGATTACACACTCATTATCTTTTTTTTTTTTATTCCTTTGAATTCCCCTTTCCAATCTTATCAAGAGTTTTTTTTTATGCTGAATTAGTTTAGACTCTTCTTCCTTCTAAATAAGTGAAAACAAATGCACTAAAATTACTGATTCTATATATAAATATTGATCTTAAAATTTTTTTTCCTCCAGAAAAGCGTCAAAAGTTTGATCATGGTGAAGATCCGCTTGATCCTGAAAGCCAAAACGAACATGGAGGAGGACCATTTTGGCACCAAGGCTTTAATCCATTTGACAGTGGTGGTGGTTTCCAGTTCAAATTTCACTTCAATTGAGCGTGGCTTCTGAATCCCTCACTTCATTGGAAACAAATTTTTTCTTTATTTTTTTCCAGATGAACATTATTCTAATTTTTATATAGTGGCTTGAGAAGGTGGAGAGGAATAAAGTGAAAAAAATGTACAAAAGAAAAACAAAAGATTAGGTTGTAAATAATTTTCTATGGAAATATAAGATTGGTGAAAACAATTTATGCAAAAAAAATTACAGACAACCTATAAAAAATTCCTGAAACAGGACTATTTCGAATAAAAAAAAAAAGATAAATCCCTTGGCAGCATTCACCAAAATTTTTTTTTTTTTTTTTTTTTTTTTTTTTTTTTTTTTTTTCAAGACTTGCTACCACTCCCTTCCCCTGTGTCTCTCTTTTTCTGACCTGACTCAGCAGTTCGTGATCTCCCACTCACCTGAAATGGTGCTGGTGATAAAAGAATTTCTGAAAGACAAAAAAAATCCTCTAGCAATCAAATTCTTTTCCCTCTGAGCTGAAGCAGGTATGCAGTGATAACATTCTGAAATTGGAAGGATGTTTGTTTCCTTTCTGTCTTAATGGGGAAAAAAAAAAGGAAAAAGTTTTTGTTTTTTTTTAAACTTCTGTTTTATGTGCTCTATTTGTACATATTAGTTGGTGTGAAAGATAAAAGAAGAATTAAAAAAATGTATGAATGACTTTTTTGTTTCCTTGTTTCTTCTATGTATTTTTTTCTAAATTACTGATTCAACAAGCTTGGGTTTGTTTCACTTGAGATAAACTCTCCGTATCAGAATTTTTTTCCAATTAGGGGAAAATCTTGGAAGAAAATTAATGATTTTGATTTTCTGTGACTATTGAAAAAACCCATCTGAAATTGATCAAAATAAATACTTGTGTTGCTTCAATCTTGGTGGGAAAGGCTTGCCTACCTTGAAAATCAAACTTTGATATCCCGGCTTCATCAGTATTCTAACACAAATGTGACCCCACCAAAGCAAGCTTAGTGCTGCCATATTAACCATAATTGATCAAACTATATTAGCTTTTTGCTAAAACATTGGATTTGTCAGTTTTGGGCTTTGGATGATTATTGGAGTATCTAGTTTTTACATTCCAAAACATTGCTTTTGATTATCATATCAACACCCATTATTAAAAAAATTGGCATTCTCATGCTTATTGATTTCAATTAAAATCCAAAAAGGTATTCTGAATGATCATTTCAAAAGTGGTTTGTGCTGAAGATGTCTACCCAATCATGAAGTATTGTGCAGCAAGATAAGCAAAGGTTGATAACATAGATGATTCTCAAGTAATGTCTATACAATATGGCAGATAGCCAACATATAAATATTGCATCATTTTAGGCAGCTTGGTTATGTTTGTTGATAAAGTTCTGGGAGGATTTTCAAGTGACTTTTCTTTTCTCATCGAGATGATGAAAAGTTGATTCTTTTTTTAATGACATGGAATGTGAGATGAACCAACCATTCCTAATCTTATCAAAGGCGATACTATATATATGAAGGAATTGGGAGTCCTCTACTGTGAGCTTTTGCAAACCAGAAAAATTGATTTGAACAAGTAATGCTCCCAATTAGACCAATTGAAAGCAGCCATCAATGAAGAGTATCTGAGAGAAAGGGCTTATTCCAAGACCATGTTTCTTGGGTGGCCAGGCAAAAATTGTGGCAAGTTTTCACTCATCGGTACCTTCAGATTACCTAATATTCCAGTTTTTTCAGAATTCTTTTGATGAAAAAAAATTTGATTCCCTGAAAGACTACATAAAGCACATCTTTGTTGAGAAAGATAAAGTTCTGGGAGAATAGAATTGTCATGATAGCAGAAATAGTGGAACAAAACAGTTCAATAAAGTTAAGGTAGAAATATCTTGTTTGGTTTATAAGTGAAAAAAGATAAATGTTTTAGACTCACCTATTATTTGGTGGCCAGACTCGTGTTATCAATACATTGATATATCAAAAAAGGTAAAATTAGTGTCCAATTTTGAAAAGATTTTTTTTGTATACCAATACTTGCATTTGTTGTTTCAGTTTGAGAACAATGATAGTTCATCGCAAAGTGTGCCACATGACCTGTCTTAAGCTAACCAAAAGCTGCTATGAGTCACTGCATTTTGGCATCTCTGGGAACTTTCCTTGGACAGGGATGAGAAATAGGTCCTTTTTTTCAAATTGCCAAGAGCCATCATCAGGGGCTCAGTGGCAACTTTCATCCAAAGATTACAAACTTGAACTAGCAAACAGTCACAGCTCAGATTTACTGCCAACAACTTCACTTGAAAGCAGCTTCTGACAGAAAGTTCCTATCCTTAGTCATTAGAAAAGGGGTCATTCTACACAATGCATATCCTCACCACTTGAATAACCTAAAATCTCTTAGAGCCATTTGGCTGGGAAAAATTCATCCGTCACAGTTAGCAGGATAAAGATCTGAAAAGTATTATTTGTTCAGAAGTTTACAACACCAGTTTTATTAATTATTTTTTTTCAGGTTGAAATCCAAACAATTATCAAAATCTGATTTTATATATATGTATATTGAGGATGAAGTGTATCTTTTATTAGCTCTATATTTCCTAATAAGTTGAAATATCAGATGGGTTGGGGGGGGGGAGAAAAGTTCCAAGGCATGTACAAGGTTAACTAAAAAAAGGTAGACATGTTTGAGAAATATAAAACATTTTATTGATTCATAAGCAACTTTGTACATTATATTATAATTGTGATTCGGGTGTGTGCAAGCCTGGACTGTCAAAGATGAGTGGTCGTCGGACAGGAACTGGAGGATGTTGTGCTGTAGAATTTGTTAAGGAAAAAAGACTGGATTACATGCATACAAACAATTTTTTAAAGTTTACCTGCAGTAACTGACATATCTAGAATTCTTTTTTTTTTTTTTTTAAATATTTTGTATGTTTTTAAAATCTTGGTTAGGCTTGTGATTTAAACTCACTAAGAATTCTTTATATTGTATTTTCTCAAATATAATTCCACTTTTTGCAGTTAAGAATCAGTGACATTATTTTTATATTATTATTTCACCTAAGTATAATGCTATCCCCCAAATATTGAACAAGATTTTTTTCATTAAATTTCTCACATAACACACATTAAATACAGTAAATAAAGTTTTAGAAATTCTTAACTCAAAATGGATGAATATTTCAAGGTGGCAATGTGAACATTAATAATGTCAAGGGGTAAAAGGATATTTGTACAAGAGTTTGAAGACTCCAGTACCTATGCTCATTGGAATGCCCATAATGATGCACTCACTGACACCTGAAAAAGAAGAGAGAAAATTAATTTCTATAAATTAGAGATACAGATAGATTTTTTTTTTTTGTAATAGGTTTTGAACAAGTTTATAAATCAAAATTATCTGGACAATATCCATTCCTGATAGCACTGAACTGAAATCTTTATATCATATATTTTTATATACTTATAACTAATGCTCTTTATGTAAAGCATGACCGAAACAGCTGCTGATATATTGATGCCTCCTCCCTCCTTACATTTGGCTAGTATTTTGATTTATAAGAAATCATATTCCTGAAACCTGTATTTAATTATTTTGCATTTTGTAAAATATATATGCAAATGAGTTATCCTGAGAAAGATGTTAATTACATGTATAGAGGATATAATGGCCAATGACTGCTATCAACAAAACAACTTGCAGTACATACAGTAAAGTTGGCATGATACCGAGAACATATTTTCTATGTATCAATAACAATCTTAAAATAAGGACATGTAGCCAAAACTAAGAGGAGGAATCCATTTCAGGGACAGAGAAGCAAAAAAGAATCATACTGGTCATCATATATACTTGCTGAACATCTGTCAAAATGCTTAACAGTAACTGAGTTGGATATTTTCCACTATTGCAAATGATGAGTAATCGAGATCAAGTTGAACCTGAATTTCAAAAGTTTTTATTTGCAATTGAGGCAGGTTTTTCCCTACTTCTCAATATTGACATAATACAGTCTTTCTTGGCCTACGAAACCACCACAACCCATCCCCCCCAGCAATGTGCAATCAAGTTATGTTTAGTTCATTTTGTATGTAATTTCAAATATCTCCAGTAAATTAAATCATGATTAAAAATAAAAAAAATATATATATAACGATTATGTAAATTTACTACTTCTTACTATGTGAAGTTTTTTTGTAACCCAAGTCAAATATCAAAATTAAGATATTTTCATGTAGATGTTATATCTTATTTTATAGTTTTATTATCTTACTATGATTCATCGAACTTCAAGAACAGCAACAGCTATGGCCACCAAATTGGTCTCAAAAGAAGCTTTTAGTGGTGGGTCAAGTTTACAGTGTATGTTTATGTTAAATTGATCTATTATTTTGTGCCTGGCTATGTTTTTGCTTACAAATATTTGCTTTCGTCATCATACTATGATTCAGCAAATGTCTGTCTGTTCATGATTGCAAAACTCAGAAATAGTCAAAGCCATGCCTACCAAATTTCCTGTGGTTAATAACAGGACTCGTGAGCAGCTCCCAAAATTATGTTTTTAGTCAAGAGTTCAATTTCCAATAACAATCTATCCTAAATGGTCCCTTAGTTTGTGTCCAGCAGTGTTTATGCTTACTCAAAAATTTAGTATCATATTATAATTCACCGAATATGATAGTAAGTTGCTGAGTCCATTTCCTCACTCATAGGCAGCCCCATTCCATCATACTGAACCTCAGCAGGAGTATTATCTACCTTCCAATGAGTTCGAACTCTTCCTCTAAACTAGTGGTAAAAATGTTGTAGTGAGTGACATTGCTTGAGTTGTTTATTGCTTCTAAGTTTACATCACGTATCACAAACTTTGAAAAACTATCTGAGAGAGATACTTCTGATATATGAAGGCCAGCTGAATTCATAGCCACTGTAAGGTCACTACTGTACTTTACAAAATTAAACACCATCTGATTTCCAGTTTTGTATATATCTTTTTTTTATATGGGACAGCAATTTACTCAACCCGTTAGTTCAATTTGTCAGATGTCCTCTTAACTTGAGAACAGCTACAGCTATGGCCACCAAATTCTCTGTGATTTCTATTGAGACCCTCGAGCATTTCTTTTTGCAAATTAGTCTTTGGAAATGTTTTTTTTTCCAAACTATGTGAGAGTCAGCATTTGTGTTATCCCCAATAATGATAATCTGGTTTTAATGTTACTATCCATCTAAATACTAAAATCTTATTCCATCTTTGTGAATATGACCTCTGAGTAGCCAAAATGGTGCCAGTGTAAGAGGTAAACCTGAAAAAACAGTTTTTGATCTCTCATTAGGCCTTCCACAGGGACTAGCTGGAAATCCCAACAGTAGGGAGTGTTTTCAGTTGGTAAGTCTAGATATTGTGTGGGTGAGTTTTTAAACTCATTTTTGGAAAAAAAATTTTTTTTCAACGTAACATAAGATGAGATAAGAGACCATTGATTATATGTCTGTAATCCCCCACCACCCAAAATGGCATGAACACTCAGTGCAGAGTTGTGTGAGATTTTAAATTGTTACTTGTATATCACCTCACAAGAGTAAATCCATGTGTGAACTCTTCAAGACAAACTTCATTCTGTAGCAACACATTACTTAGTATAATAATGTACAAATTCTGTTTATATACATTATGATTGTCATCACCTAATTCATTTAGTGCAAAAGAACATCGATTAATGTTTCTGCTATTTTTACCTGTTAAGATTCAGAGAATGTTAAATATGTAATATCCCCCTTCCCCCCATTCAGATCAGGTACCCACACCAAAGATGAAGGGGTATTATCAAAGTAAGAACCTTATAGTTGATAAAGGATTATGGTGCAGTAGAATTATTTTTTGTAAACCTAACAACAGCCCCATATAGAAAGGTAAAGCATCTATCTCTTTGGAAACAACTTCCATTTGAGGATGAAGACATGGAAAAGTCCCAGTTTCTTTTGCATGTGTCAGCTTAGTGAACCTTGCAAGTTTCAAGTCTGGTCTGTTCAAGATCAGGACTTTATTGCTATTTTGCTTTATTTTTATGACCACACCCCTTGGCAGGATGCAAGTCCACCATGGGGAAAGAAAATAAGAAGAAAAAAAAGGTAAAATGTCCATCAATTTCCATCCCATAGCCTATTATTATTCACTGGTACTGGCTCCAACATGTCACCCTAATTAATACCCCCCAATCATACATGTTTGTGCCCCCCCCCCCCCGAAATATATGATTTCTGCCCATATCCCTATCCCTTGTATCGATAAAGTTTGAAGGAAAATATAGAAATGCAGCAAAATCAAAACCTGCATTTTTAAAAAGAACAAACCTGTAATGGCATCTTTTTGTCCATGGAATGCAGCCTCAAATAAATGATCAGCAGTTTTTTCAAACTGAAAAAAAAAAAATTCACAAGGCATAAGAGTCCAAACAAATTTTTTATTACAAACAACTTGATTATTGCTTAAAAGTAATTCATATTTGCATAAATGTTATAGTAGGAATAATATTGTGATGACAGGCAGAAATTAAAATTAATTTTGTTTGAAATGTCCACAGATTGAACTAGCATCAAGATGGAGACACTTTTACTTTGGTTTTCATGCAGTATACATTTCTTATAAACTGCATAAATGGAATTTAGAATTATTCGATTGAACTTATAATTATGCAACTTGAAAGCAGTCATAGAAAAAATCTCAGTTACTTACAGAAGCAAGCATAAGAACGCTCTCCTTCATTTTACTCAAACCAAAGCGGGTGATACCAAGGACTTCTCCCTAAGAATAAAGATGTAAAGAGATGATTAAAATTTAAGACATCAATAAGTCTACAAACATGCAAAAGAAATAATATATTACAATAGGAAAAATCCCATCAATAAAGAATTCAAAACTTATCAGATCCTCTAAAATATGGCCTTGTTAATGATTCAAAAATAAATTACACATCAACACTTTCAAGGGTCATATAGAACCAATCAATATCTAGTGCTGACAATATTTTCCTCATACAAGCCAGCAGAAGTACATAGTTCATTTGAGATGAAGAGAGTATAATTAAGAGGGTGCTGGTTATTTCATAAGGTGCCAAGCACAATTATTGATCAACTCACCCGCATATGGGTTGGAATCAAGTAGTCAATTATTGTCAAACTCTTACTACTCATGAGGTTGATTTTACTTTCCTAACCTAACAACAACGACAAAGTTCAGACTTCTAGTTGAGACTAAAAAGTTGAAACACTATAAAATTCAAATGATAGAGAGAGAAGGGAAAAGAGAGAAAGGGAAAAGAGAGAAAGAGAAAAGAGAGAAAGAGAAACAAGCTTGTGAAACAATCTGAGAGGGTGACCAACAGAAAGTTCCTAAAATCAGGTGATTTGATAAGGAATGCCTCAAAGGTAAATAAAACAGAATTCATTTCTCAATACAAAATTATTTCAAAACTATATGTTCCATTTCAACTCCTTCATTAGTTGGAAATTCAGCCAAATAGCATCATGAAACCATATGCAATTCACCAACCAGTCCAGCCCAGCCAGGGACTATTTTTACATGGAAATCTATATTTGAACTTGGAGTCTCTTATATCCTCCAAATTATTTTTGAATGGGTTGATTGATATGGAGGTCATAGTCTCTTCACTGAGAGCATTCAAAGGTTTGGTCACTAAAATGGAGAAGAATTCTTTCTGAGCCCAGTGGACATCTGTACCTGGAGTTTTTGGCCATGTCCTCTGGTTTTTGTAGATAGAGATGCAATGCTTGTCTGGACACAAAGAGCAGTGACATAGGTCTAAGGTGTGAATGCTATTTTGAATTTGGTAGACCTGATCAGCACAGTCATGGCAAAATTCCAGGGTTTCTAGATTGAGTTTAATCAACCTCTAAATGTATCACAAGTCTTTAATTTGGGGATAATCTTGGTAGCTCTTCTCTGGAATTTCTATTGTATCAATGTTGTACATCAAGTAAGGTGACCAGATCCATATTGCAAACTCTAGATGAGGGTAGACAATAGCTTTGTAGAAGAGCACAAAGTTTTCTTCATCTATGTATTTAAAGGTATGTTAGTCATCTGTTTGTCATATCAAAAAATCCGACTGCCATTGTTGTTGTTCAATTCATCAGTTTTTGTGTACGTCATCATTTCATGTGCATCGGATTTTGGTGTGGTAATATTTTACTCTACGAAAACGAAGTCAACTCTAGAGTTTATCAAAAGAGAAAGAAAAGGAGAAAATGGAAAGTTATGGATGTTAGATTGAATTATCTGGTGGCGCTAACCACATATTTTAATCAGAATTTATCACTAATTCTTTCTTTTTAATCTTTACTATAATTTTTTTTTCTTCTCTATTCTTCTCTGCCCTAACTGTCCATAGTAGAAACTTGATATTTTGCACACTCAGTCCCCTCAATCAGTAAGGAAAAAATTTTTTTTTGTTTTTTAATTCAGCTCAGTGGCTGAAATAGTTGCATTCAGAGTGGAGTTAGTTCCAGAAGCAGCCAGTCTTATTTTATTGATCTTCTTATTTGAAATGAATGCCAATCCTTCATATAGTTTTCACTTACCCATTTGTGTCACAATCTAAGATTGTTCAAACCAAAAACACACCTCAACAATTATTAGCTAGCTGAAAACCTGCCCTGCAGGTAATATGCTAGTATTATAATGAAACTACACCACTATATATTATGAAAGCCAGTTTGGGTTAACATTTGGATTGCAAAAGACTTGACCATTAGTGTATGACTAGTTAGAAAAAAACTGCACTAAACAATGCATTGATTAACATTTTCTTGTTCACTTTTTAAATATATATATTATATAAACTCCTTTTAACAATTAATAGAAAGAATAACTTACTCGGCAAGTCATTAAATCAGCCAGCAACATAACATGGCGGATATCAATACTCATTCCATGGTTTACCATGGTATATACAATTTCTTCAATGATGGTTGTCCGTGCTGCTTCTATACCAAGTGTCTTCTCTACTTCACAGGTGTTGTTTGAAGAGGTACGACCACCATTGACACCTACAGTTATAAAAATAATGATGAAATAATTATTTTTTAGCAATAGATAAATTCATGAATCACAAAATTTGACAGTTTGACCACCTGACTATTTGCTCTGTGTGTGTGTGTGGGGTGTGAATATATATATATATATATATATATATATATATATATATATATATATATATATATATATATATATTCACACACACACACACACATACATACATACATACATAAGTACACTAAGGTGGCCGCACTGTGAAAATCCTCTGCTTAGGCTGGAGGGGAAAAAACGCATACATGCTCCACTGTCTATGGTCCTATTGCTGCGGCAATCTCTCTCAACAGTATTTGCTCACAAACGCAAGCCTTTCATTTATTCAAATATATATAACAGCAAGGTTACCTGGCGTTGCTTGAAAAAATTTGGTTTATGGTTCAAATAAATAAAAATTTGTACATTAAAATAGAAAAGGAAATATTTGCAGAAATGAACACATTTGCTTTCAAACCATAAAACTGTAGTTGCTTCTTGAAAAGTGACCATTTTAAGAAACTGATGCATTACATAACTGCTTGATTTTTTTTCAAAGTAGGAAATTTATAATCCACATACTTCAAGGCGATACTACCGTGAGGTCAACAGTTAATAACAACCCAATTAAAAAACGAAACACCGCCCATCAGTGGAAAAAAACTTAAAAAATAATCTTTCAGAAAACTTTTATTTCCTCATGTAAATCAAGTGAAACAGATGTAAAGCATCAAAAATCAATTAGAAACAAATAAATTCAGTTTTTTCTCGATTGAATTTGAGAAATAATTTCTCCATTTGACCACATCCAGTTAAAAATCTTCAAATAAAGTAGGGAAAAATGTATAAAAAAGGAAAACCCAAATAAGCAAACTAATTCTAAAAATTGAACTTGAAAACAGAAATGTATAATTTAGTTTTTCATATTTTTCAAGTAGATACTACCTCTACATGTGTTTAACAAAAACACTAAATGTGATGGAAGGTGTTGCAGACCCGAGAAACAGAACAGGCTTTGTTCAAAACCTGCACATTTTTAAAAGTACTTGGCAAAATTTGTTCCTGTAATAAAACTATTTGTTCTCAATTAATTTTTCAAGTTAATCCATTAAAACATCCAAAACAAAAATAATCATTGCATCAAAAATAAAATGAAAAAAATATTGTATGAAATGCAATATAATTGTTTGGGAAATTTATGAATATATATATGAAAAGTACACATTATTTTTAAACATTGTATACTCTCTTTCTTTCTTGTACAATCATACTATAAGGAATAAAATAACAGTAATGTAAGAAAGAAAAAAACAATTCCTCTGTCCTTATCCTCTTCCTCATCCTTCCTTTCTTATGAATGCTATGAACCAATTCAAATTTGGTTTGAACAAAAAACCTTTTGGCATTCAGGGAACTGTCTACTTTTGTCACAGTAAAAATCTTGATACTAAAGCCTCTTATATCTACCACATTTCAACTTGGAACTGAATACAGAGTCATTTTCTGTTTTAATCTTTTGTATTCAAGTACATTTATTTTCAACATATAGCAATGGAAAAATACAAACACACAAGCTGAAGTACCAGTCTACATTGGGTATTTCAAGAAAGAATTAAAGCTTTCAAACTTGTAAAAAAGAAGTTTCCTTTCACTTCTGACCCCTTAAAGGTGAAATAAAATTTGTCACTTTTGATCCCTTAGAAAGGAAGAGTTTTCCCTTCATTTTGGACCATTCAATTACATATAAACAAATAAAAAGATATACGCATATTTATACTGAACAAAAAAGTCCCACTTTAGCATTATAGTTATATTGGAAATAGAACACCCCACCCACACTAAGACCCTAGAAAAAAATTTCTAAATTTCCCAAAACGTTTTACTCAAAAGCTTTCTCCCAAGTCCATCGAGTATGCATGCTAAATTCAGTTGGGCTCTCCCCTTATTTAAGTGGTTTCTAGAGTGAGAAACAAACAAGCACACACCGTGTGAGATCTCTCACTAATATAGAGAGATTTTGATACAATAAATCAATATATGAGTGAACCAATATGCCTTTTTCAATTTTTTTTTTGTTATCTGCATTACTGAAAGAATGAATTGTTGCAAGGGTAAACCCTTACATGAACTTGATAAATTGGTTTGAATATACAATGAAGATGATGGCAAGGCAATTACCTGGGGTAGCCATGACAGCTCTAAGATTATCTCCTTCAACTAACAATTTGTACCGGTTTGCCTTCTTTTCATCGTGGTGGATGACAGCTCTTGTTACTGAAGGTATACCCTGAAAAAAATTTCAAAAAAATTATGGTAGACTTTCTTCTCCAATATGTAGATAACATTTATAAACTACTTAAAACCAATTACCTGTAGTAGTAAAGGCTGAATGTAAAGAATAGTCATAAAAATGAAATATTGTACAACTAGGATATAATTAGAAGTCTTAATTTTAACATAAATTATATTAAATGTCTCAATAAATCAGAGGTCGAGTACAAATTGCTAAGTAATACGGATGTAATGTGGTTTTGTGTACTGTGCAGAAGAAGGTGGAGGTGAAACTGGCAAAGAAATGTGATGAGAAAGTAGAAGAAATTGTTAAATCTTAGCTGAAGGAAGAGAAGGAGTGAAAAAAACGCTGGTGCAGGACAGGATCTGGAACCTAAAGATAAATTAGGAATGGCAACCTCAGTAATAAGTGAAATTAATGTGAGGAAAGTTAGAAAAAAAAATCTAGTGATATATGGATCAAAGAAGTCAAGGAAATGGGGCAAATTTGCGACATTCAGCTGAAGGAAAAAGCTGGGAAAGCTCTATAAGGACAAACCAAATTGACCGATACTTATCATAATGGATTCACAGGAGACAAAGAAGATTCTCAAAGTACCAAGGAACTTGGAGGACACAGGCATGAATTAAAAAAGTGTATTTATTGCAAACGACTGCACCAAAGTTGAAATGGAAAAAGAAAAGAATCTAAATGCTAAAGCTAGTGAGCTGCAAAAAAAAAATTCTACGAAATATGTCCATCGAATTTGGGGTCCACCTGGGACAGAAAAGTGGTGAGGATAAATGCTGAAGGAAAATAAAGAGAAGAAATGATGTTAATGTAAATACAGTGCATAAAATGTCAAGAGATAAAACTTTGTTTTTACATTGATGCTGATTAGTTTCAGAATGGATTCGCAGAATTCCAAGTTAAGATAAAATACACAAAATGAGAGTGATTGGAATTACAGAGGTTAAGGCCAGAAATTCAAGGTTCAAAATGGACCAAGCAAAATTCAATAAGGATAGGAATAATGAATATAATGTATCTATGTTAATATAGTCAATGTAGTAGGAAGAGGTATGTTACTGTATGTACAAAACATTACCAACAACAGAAATAAAGGTAAAAACTGTTTTCCAGAAGAGGATTTCCATGAAAATTCTCATCAATCACCAGGAAATACTGCTTACAGAATTATTACATAGGTCCAAAAGTGGCACCAAGGAAAACAATAAAAATCTGGGGTCAATTATCCAAGAGGCAAGTATTATGAAATGCACCCACTACATCATCTTTGGAGATTTAAATTACCCTAACATAGAATGGGACACATATCTTATCATAATTTATCAAAAATATACTTTACCAAAGCTCAAAATTAGGAGATCAGAGGTTATGTCGAGAACATGGAAAGAACTTTTATTTTTCACTTTTAGAAATCAATAGGGAACTTTCAGTTTTCCATTGGGGGGTTGGGAGCAAAATCTACAAGAAATTTCTCCCTTTTTTTTCGTTTTCAAGGAGTCGAAATTGAAGAGGGAGATTTTTTTTCTTTTCAATAAAGGGGGATTTTTGCTTCACTTTTAGGGGTCAAAAAGGAAGAGAAATCAAGGGAAAGAGTCCCCTGTTTCTTAAAATTACTCCCCTTTTCCTTTACATTATGCCCCCATTTTTAACATACCCCTTCTTTTAAATTTTCTACCATTTTTTCAGATTATCCCTCTTTTTTTTTTCTTCATCAGTTCCCCCTCTTTTTTGAGATTAGCCACACTTTTTTCCAGCATTAAAAACCATTTTTAATTTTGCCCACCCACCCACTTCTTTTTTAATACTAATCCCTTTTTTCACATTAGCCAAACATCCTTTTTTATATTAGCACCACATCTTTTCAACATTAGATACTTTTTTTTCTAACAGTGCAAAAAGAGGTATTAAATCAAATTTAAAAACAAAATGAATTAAACATTATCTGATTCCCATTTATCTTTCTATTCCTTTTTTGGACAGCAATTTAATCCACCAATTAGGGCAGGTATTCAGTCTAGTACCATAAAATAGGAGAACTCAGATGAATCTGAATTCATTGAATGTCTTCAGGGAAAATTATATCTTCCAGACAGTTACAAAACCCACTAGACAGAAGCAGATAAGCCAAATATACTGGACCTAATTCTAACACTAGATAAGAATTGTATCAGTGACATTGAATATCAAAGTCCACAGTAATCATTGTGTAATTGTATTTAATTATATATGCTTTGTATCAGGAAGACCAATGGTCAAAATCAGGCAAACTTCAAGGAAATCAGGATGGAGCTTATGGCAAAGCCCAGGTCATTACTTAACAATTATTAAGCAAGCAACCTGGATGAGAAGTAAAGAATAAGCTTCTAGTGAGATTTAAACTTTTATCCCTTATACACTTGAGGAAGGTTGGTGAAGAGATTGGTCAAAACAGTGATAAAAAACAGCAAAGATGAGAATACTAGTTAAAACAACTTGTGGAATACCGTATGTGCCAGACTATAAGAGGAATGTTTTACATGGGTATTTCAAGGACTACTGCTCATTGCAACTCATTCAAACACCATAACCACCCATACCAAGCTTTGGTAGATGGTCAGCCCATTGGATGCAGAGTAATATTTGCATGTTTCTTTTGAAAATTAAATGTCAGTCTAATATATCGGCATACACAATAATGATCATACCTTTATCATTACTTCAGGAATGTCTTTTTTTAACATCTGCATTACATAATACATGGAACTTTTGGCAGTTTCCTGAGGAGATATAGTAATCACTGATGCACTGTGTGTTTGAATTTGCTGAAATAAAAACCAAACAGGAGTTCAGTACATATGAGGGAAAGAATGTTGAAGCAATGAAAAGAAGCATAAATAAGTAGTTGAATAAAATACTGATGAAGAGAGAGTGAGAGAGACAGACCATTAAGAAGGCTATAGGGAGGCTGAAAGAGATAGAATACTTAGTTTGGTATGGAAAAAAAGAATCCAAGTTGTATACACAAGCACACATCATAATAATCATTCACACAATATATTCAATTACAGGGGTGTAATAAACATCATAATTCTTATAAAAATCATTTATATCAGTTGATAGCACTACATATTCTGATAATCTATTCCATAGTCCCACCAGTCTATTGCTAAAAAAGGATTAACTGATATTTGATCTATTTCTATTTACTTCTACTTTAGATATGTACTTGTACTCCCTTCTAGTAAAAAACACATTTAGTGTCTACTAATTCTAAAGTAGACATAATCTTAAACATTTCTATTAAGACTCTCCAATCCCTCTTATTTTCTTATGATGATAACCCTAACTACTTTAACTTCTCCTCATAACTCATACATATCAATTCTGGCACTTAGTTGCTGATACCAGGGCTTTTTCTAAAAGATTTTTTATCTTTCTACAAGTACAGTGATTGGGCCTGTACACAGTACTTGAGGTGCAGATGAACTTTTATATAGTATAAAAAACGTCCTTGTCTATATAGAAAAAACTATGCTTAATCAGTGCTAGTACCCTGTTTGCCTGAGAGAACAATAAAAATTGATAATTTTTTCCTGTCATTTTTTTATCTCATACAATTTTCTTGTGGTCAATTGTTATAGCAACAAAAACTGGTTGCCAATTGTTGAGTCAATATTAAGAATGAGTGACAAACTCAACAGCTCAGTATACTACCAACTAGTCTTAGATTAAAACAGAAGCAGCACACTTGGAAAATATTTGAATGTATAAAATATAACTACAAAGAATTAAACTTGAATCATTCAGAGGTATAACAATCCTTGAAAAACATGCCTGACAGTTTGTATATAACATCTGGCAAAAGGTTGAACACATAACTATTGCAAATGATATACAAGCAGTACTGATTCAACAATCGGTAACAAGAAAATTTTACAAAATAACATTTCTATGCTCTATTTCTTTGTTACTACTACATTTCCATATTCAACTCAAAACATAAGTTGAAGATTGTTCATACAAAAAATTCAATTCGTAAGTAGATTTACATTATTCATCAAAGAACCCGTAGCATGGCCTTGATTTGACTTGGGAAGAAATCAAACGGGAACTTGTTGTGGAACAGACACTCTTCTCTAAGGTGATACACTAGGAAATTGGCCGTTGCATTCACAATAACCAAGCCAATTCTTCATGTCTCATGCAAGGTGTCATTTTGATCCCTCTGAACGAGTCAAGGTGAATGCAATAAGGTAGCTGAAAGCAATTGCAGAAGGGGACTTTTAATTGGAAGGGATGCTGGGATAAATATAGGGGAATACTTTGATGGGGGACTAATGTGCCATTGCACAAAGTAGGCTATTTTTTAAAAAATATTTGGATACTTTCCAGACAGATCTCATACATGGATATTCAAACAGCAATGGTTCCAGGGAATGTAGCAAAATGCTTTGTATACTAACTGTTCTTTTTATTCTCAATTTGGAGGTGCAGATGGAATCAACAATGCTGTCAACATTCACTTCCAACTGAAAAAGAATTAAAAAATAAATGGTAGATCGAAGCCAGAAATAGAAATAAATGAAGCTTTATCTTTCATTTAAAAAGAGTCAAAAATTAATTAATATCAAGAGATGAAGGGATAGTTTTCAACTTTTTTCTGTAAGTGTTCACTATGATTACCAAATATAATTTTTCTTCTCATTGATACTATGTAGCCATCAATATATGACATTATTCTTTCAACACACATTAGCAGGTAACATAACACAACCAACATCATCCATGATACATTTAAGGTTTTAGTATCCAAAGTCATCCTAATTACAAAACATGATAAACAGTAAAGAATAACAGAGTAATCACAATTAACATAAACTCATTTATTCAAACTTAGAGTTAGAAATTGAAAGACCTATTATCTCTGTATCAGGAAATTTTATATTTGTGAAACTCCAGTCCAAGTTGAAATCGACTTGGTATTCCCCCATAACAAGAATAATTCTGACCAAATTTAGAGGAGTAAACTCTTCACTGTTGGTCTATCCCATCATTAAACCAAACCAATACATAAAGTTATTGTGATTGCTTGGCAACTCTCTTAACAACTGAGCCAAACTGACAAGTCATGTATTTCTAAAAAATTATTCACTATAAATACAACACAAAAGTTGCAGTAATCATCTTCAATTGGAAGAGAAGAAGGAGTGGATTAGAGAAAGAAATGGAGTTTGACCCTTCAGCAACCAGGCTTGTCTAGCTTTTTACAAATCTTTCAAAAATAAAATCATGCTACTAGTTAGTTATCAACCTAGTTGAAATGAACCAAATTTGACATAGATCTTATTTCATTCAATAAGGATTAAATTCATGATTTTTATTTTTGAAGACCAGTTCACTGATCATAGAAATGGACACATGGCCAGATAGAAAGAAAGGTTTATACAGATATGTAAATCTAGAATATGGCTAAAGTTAATTTTAAATTAACAAGCTTGGCTGCAGCAGGGTTAAACTCCACTCCTAATTCTATTCCAACTGAAGATGATTATTGCAACTTTTGTGAAGAATATGTGATAAATTCTTAGATATATTGGACTTTTCATTTGATAAGAGAGCCACCTGGCAATCACTTGGTTGTTACTTCAAATCACAGAAGGGAATTGTTAATTTTATAAGAAGGTTTAGTTTAATGCAATGTGATAGACAAATAGTGAAGAGTTTACTCCCCTAAATTAGGTGAGGATTGTTCTTATTACAGGTGAAAAATGAAGCCAACCCCAACTGAAACTGAAGTTGACAAAAAGGGAACTTGAAACAGATTTCATCATTCACTGGCTTTCTGCATGGATCAATTGAATCAGATAGGGAGATAAAGAAACAAAGCCTCATTGTTTTGTTTTTTTTATTTAAAAGGGAAAATGAATTTATAGAATGTGATATCTACCTTTAGGAGCTTGATCCTGTCAAGGTCCAGTTTGACAAGTAAAAAACAATCATCTGGCAAATAAACTTCTTCCACATATTCTGAAACCTTCGCAAACAAAAAAGAAATTTAATGAACAAGAAAAAAACAAAATGCAGGTGTTATTTTGGTTGATGTACTGTCACACACATATCAACAGAAATTGTAAAATGCAAATAATTTTCCAACATTGAGAAAAGGGTAAGAATATCATAGTTTAAATAATGATATTATTGCAAACTAAGCTATCTTTTAGTAGCCTTTGAAGTTTTGGAGTATTAAAGTAGAAGGCAAGCATAAAAGAATGATAAAGCATAATCATTTACTTACTAAGCTTATTTGTTATTATACACTGATTAATTCAAACTGTTGTCCTCATCTGGGTTGTTATAATTTCTATTATCATTCAGACTATCCTCATCTTACATACATTCCGTTGTACTCTACGGCCTTCATCAGGTATCACCTGGTAGGTGTGGGGAAGTAACGAACTGAATCCTTCATTTAACCGACGGGGGTATATTGACCGCACTCCCCTCTTAGCATTAGTAGTATTATTTTTGTCTCATACTGGGATTGAACCTAGAACCATCAGACTACTTGCAGTAATTTTGTCTGAGTTGTTATAGTCACAAAGTTTCAGCTGTTGTAGCCTCTGGCTCCTTTCAGGTGACCATTGCATTCAGTAAATTTCTCAGAATTTTGAATTGAATCCTTAATTCAATGTTCTCATTCCACTGTCCAGAAAATTACCAAATACAGCAGGCACCCGAAGTAGGACGGAGAGTACAACAGTTAAAACATAGTGAATAGTTTGAATAAATCGGTGTATAATGATAATTCCTCATCTCAGAAATTCTGACAGAAGTTTTATTCAGTCTGGCTACTTGAGTAGAGGAATGATTTTCACAAAACAATGTTGACTCTTCTTCTACAATGATAAATATATTACTCTGTATTCTACTTTTGAATTGCAAGGATGTATAAGGTCTGTCTGAAGAGTATCCAGCCATTTTCAATTTTTTCGAGGACCAGTTGTGTGACCTTGATATAACTTGCTAATCAAACAGTGGGGACTTAACTGCACATGCGTCAACAGACACTGTCTCATGGGATAACTCAGTTGGCCGTGAGACAACATAAAATGAGCTTATGTACTATGTGACCATCACATTCATAATGGCTGACATTACAATGTGCTTCCCTATTCTTCATGTCTTGTGTAGTGTTTTTGGCAAAGTATCTGATCACCCCAGTTTGTTAGACCCGCTACAGTCCAGATTTGTCCCCTTGCAGCTTCTGACTTTTCCCAAAACTGAGATTAGGGAGAACGTAACAAAGCAGCTGATGGCGATCATGAAAGAGGTCTTTGCAGAGTGTTTTGAAAAGTAGAAAGGATGCTGGGATTAGTGTGAGGTTCTAAATTGAGTACTTTGGAGGGGATTGAGGTGCCATTGTCCTAGGTGGGCTATATTTGGGGGGGGGGGTAATACTGCATGGCTGGATACATTTCTGGCAGACATACTGTAGGATTTCCTGCTAGTTATACTGATTATCATAATAACCTGACTTGGACTCTTCTATGATGGGATCATTTTGCTACATCTAATAATACATAGAAAATAATCACATCACACAAAATACAGATGATATACTAACCTCACCAAGAAGTGTTTTCTCTATTCGTCCTTTTACTCGCCTTGCAGTTTCAGGGTCATCATCAACATCTAACTGAGCAGAAATAATTGGTGTACTGATATTCTTTGTGGCATTGATAATTTCCTTAATGCGAGGTACACCAAGAGTGATGTCTGAGCAGTTAAGGAACAACATAAAACAAAGGTCTACGAAAGAATGTCAATCACAGTTATAAATTTGGTATGAGCAGTTATTATTAATACCATGGGGATAACACAGATTTTACACATACTAGACTAACTCCAAGAGAAAAAAGTTGCTATATGGTTTTAAAATCAATTTTTGTCACACATTAATTTGTAAATGATACTGAACAAGAAGTTATAAGTTGATCATTATCAATAAGCCCGATTCTTAATTCTAGGAGCCTAAAACTAACTCACTAGACTTCCATTAATTTTTTGACAGAAAGGGAAATTGGAGGTGAAAATACATTTGTTAAAACTCAAATGACCACAGCAATATAATAATAAAACATGTTTGCTGTTTTTGAAACATGAACATGGATCAAGTGGTTTGAGGCATCATTCCCTTGTGCTGATACAGCTAATATATGATGAAAAATCTCCTTTGATTACTTTTGCAAACAAGGAAACCAAACAGATCAGGAAAAATCATTGCTTAAATCATATATATTAAAACAAAAAGAACAAAAGAAACTTTTAAAAATGCTAGTAAATAATCAGTATTTAATTAACAAACATTAATATTCTAGGAATGATGGGAATTAACATAAGAATTAGGGTCGTAGTTGAGGGAGGGGGGTAAATCCACCTCCAAGCCCCCAAAAGCTTTATGAATAGTAGTCTACCTATTACATTGCAATAACAAATCTCACCAAGAGTTAGAGAGACCTTCAAAAGTCCAAGTCCCATGTCCAGACCCACAAATCTCCGGCTTCTGAGAGGTCTGCGCATGACCCACCAGTAATACTGTTGTGGAGCCTCAGGTGTCTGCAGCCCCTCAGTTCGGAACCTCTGCACTAAATTCGAGGTAGAGCCAAGCAAGCTGGAAATAATTCATGATGAAATTGCCCATGTAAAATAAAGGAGAATATAACTAGATAGATAGATAGAATAATTTTCCTGCCATCTCAACCTTTCCATGACACTTCAAGTACAGATAGAAGAGAGAAGTTTTTTGTTTTTTTTAAAGCCTGGCTGCTCCTGGGTAAAATTACACTCCTACTTCTATGCCAACTGAAGGTGATCAATGCAACTTTTTAGTATGTATATGTATATATATATATATATATTAGATAAATTCATAGGTATAAAATAGAAAAACTTTTCACTTAGCTCAGCTGTAAGAGAGTCACCTTTCAATCATATTGTCATGATTTCAAATCACAATATGGAAATGTTGATTTTATACATAGGTTTGGTTTAGCGTGATGTGATAGACGAACTGTGAAAAGTTTACTCCCACAAATTTGGTGAGGATTGTTATTGTTGGGGGGAAAAAAAACATCTAAGACTGGAGTTTGACAAAAAACTTTCATCCTTTTTTATGTAGAAATATCTTATTGTTTAACTGTATGAAAAATGTTGCTTATAAAAAACAAAAAGGATACTCATAGAAGCCACCCCAGCAAAGTGAAAGGTTTTAAGTGTCATTTGCGTTCCTGGTTCACCAATACTTTGAGCACAGACGGCTCCAACAGCAGTTCCTAAAATAAAGATATTTATAGACGATTATTTGCAATACAAAGAATTTTGAATAAATGATTTTCTTGGAAAGAGTTACAAGAGATGATTTGGCCTGAAGAAGCATTTCCATTAGCAATATTATTGACCTTCACTATAAGCTGAAACACTGGATTGGCAAGGCAACAGCCAACATTCAATCTGCTGAGGTTCTATTTCAAACATGACATCCATGAGGTTCTTATGACTGCAAAACCTAGCAATTTGAGACCACCTAGGGGGAAAAAATTGGAAACTCTTGACACTGCATACCAATACAAAATTCTAGGCATCAAATGGAATGACTGTGTGTCAAATGAAGAGGTCAGGAACAGATCACAACAGCCCTCCATGTCAACCACTACTTGCAGCTCACACCATCATGTCTAGAGGCTCCTCACCACAAGACCAGCGAGTCAAGGAATCAAATGGATGCAAACAGGCTAAAGAAAGAGGGGACAGCTGAGATGAGCAAGCAACAGAGATTGGAGAGTGCCCCCTGACAGGTCAATGATGAGAAATGACACCAGCAGGCTTGCTAAGAAATGTACTCTCAGGAGCACCTTCATGTGATGCAAAGTTATCAAAGTGGATTATTTCAAAAATGGTAGAATATCCAAAGATCACCAACCTGGTTCAATCTTCGATCTTAAATATTTGTGACGACAACACTCCAAAAATCTTTGAAACTGTGTCTTTGTAATTCGATCCAGCTGGAACAAAACTGGAGAAAAAAAAGGAGCAAAAAGTGAAAATTCATATTAAAATGAAAGTGAATCTTTGAGAGACAAAAAAATAGAAGAAAAAAACTGTCACAAAATGAATTATGCAATTCATGTAAGTTTCATTTTTACTCATATATGACATCATACTTTTAGTCTTAGATGAATGAGCAGAAATCTGTTTAAGTAATCTGCAATCTCTACTGACTGAAGAGGTTATGTTATAGTAAAACTTACAAAATGTCAATGATTCACAACCATAAATTTGCAACAAAAGGACAGTCTTATGAGCTGATTAAGTTTTACTTGTTTTTTTTTTTGTAATATGAATATACATAACTCTAAGATGACATTACCGTGAATTATGGTAAAAGAAATGTGGTCCCTCTTACAGTGCTAGTATGTAGTATCGCTTTATTTTCACGGCCAATATTTCGATTACAGTGCTCTCAAATTCCAAGCAGTAATTGTCAATTTATTTCGATATATGTGAAGGTGTTACAATGAAAATGAATTCAAAGCATTAATTATTCATATATCTTAATAAAAATCAAGGTTTAACACACCAGTGAATATAGAGCAGCAACATACAATCAAAAGCAACACTGTATGTAAGTTTATACTGCTGTCACCATATGAAGCTGGTATGATACCAAGACAAGTTATTCATTTTCATGTTTGTATAAGAAAATAAATATCTATTGATAAATACAACAGAGGCACATATTTGGCAGAAACAGTGACGAATTTGTCCTGACAGACATTTATTTTGGGAATTGACAATTACCACTGTCAATGGATAGAGCAAAAGCTTTAAACCCAACGATACCTTTGATATACAGGTTTTGCTCACAGCTATTTCTGCCTGGCTGATACTATTCACTAGTTCTGACACCTGATCCAAACAAATCTTCAACAAGTTCACTTTTAATGATAAAAATTAATTCTTAGCACTCACCTTGATAGTCCACAACAGATTTCCAGTGCAGGTTATCATATGACTTAGCTATGTGACCAAAATAATTGAAAACTTCTCAACCTTCAAATAGAAGTCTGCAGTTCAACTTGCCACAGTCTCCCAAAGCATTTTCAAACAGCTACTTTGATAAATTGCTATTTTAGTTGTGGATGTAAAGTAAATTTCAACTTGATACTAAATTTATGTCCAAAAGTAAATATTTATAACATACCTGATCTATCTTCTCTGTTTAAAGAATCCAATTTATGGAGTCCCCAGACTTTACCAATTCTACCACAAACTGAATTTAGAAAATCTCTGAAACGGAAAAAAAACAAACTCCATAATACTATTACAACTACACTTTTTCCCCAAGCAAATCAAAAAAAGAGACAAGTGAACTGAAGCGATGAACACCAATAAGCATATTAGTAGTTACTGCTACAGTCGATATAAAAGTTGATTTTCCTAATGAAATTAAAGGCGAGTAACTGTTGAAGTTACCTCCCTTGTGCTTTTTATAATTCTTGTATTCTTCTTAAATTCAATTCACAAAAGAGTTCCATGTCCTTTTATCTTATTCAATGATAAGCTCCACCAGTCACAAATTATCTATGAATTTAAGAGTGGAAAAAGTGTTTTAAAGGGTTGAAATCACTTTATGATAAGATCTACAAAAAATTTGTATTCAAAATGATTTTTTTAAAATGGAGATGAACATTGGATTTTCAAGCCCTAAAACAAGGCTTTCATTTAAAGACTTTTGTCAAGTGACTTGGTCGTCTGAGCAGAAATTGATCCTTGACCAGGGACACCTGTATTGCCTTCATCAGCTCAAAAGACTTTGAATTAGACTTACTTAATTTCTTGTTGGAAGTCCGCTCTGAAATCATCTTTGTATCTTGGTTGTTCCAACAGGTTTTCTCCTAATTCCATTAGTTCTTCACTGCTCAAAGCTGGTTCATCTCTGCACTCATATGATGTTATAGCCTGAAATTTTAAAAGATTTCTGTCTAGTGTTTACTTTCTCTTGCTTACTACTAGAAACTCAATTTCTAGTGATTTTTTTCTTCACAATTCATCATGAAAGATATAAATTCATAAATTTAAAGTAAATCATTTCTTATTTCTGGATTGAATATCGGTGTCATTTCAATTTGATATTCTCTATTTTCTTTACTGTTTTACACTCAGGGTTGGGGTTGCATTAATTCAATCACAAGCTGGCCAATTCATTTTTTGAACTTTGCAACCAACACACTATTTCACATATCACCATTAATACACACAATGTAATAACGTTTTTAATTTTCATTGACAGAGCATTATCAAAGAATTGGATTTATGTTTAATGCGCATTCTGAAGTAGGTATTTTTTCGACACAATGGCTTAATTATATGATGACCAAAGTTCACTTATCCTCGTAAGTCTGGATAGCAGGTAAAAATAACATTATTCCACTCCAGATTGTTTCAATTGTTGTCTCACAGCAGCTTTTGATAAAGGAAACACAAATAGGAAAAACATTAACACGAATTCTTGGATTTTTTGACTCATCATTATAAAAGGAAATAACTCATGATTGAAATTACCTCCCTTAAACCATAAATTCAATTTTTTTTTCAATACTATTCACAGACGACTCCAACATTTTCAAACAGTTCATGTATTCAAGAGCTGATGTAAAATTTCTACATATAAGTGCGTGTGTATGTGATAGCAAGCAAGTTTTGTTCTTTCCATTGCCTTACAAATGAAAAGAATAAAGAGGAGTTATATCTTTTAGAGTCTAAATTTCTCAAATTTTGTTCAAATGTATATTTACTGTGAAAGCTATTTGCAACAGCAAAAAAATTCAGTAAGACAAAGATGAATAACTGACTCACTTTTATATGATCCAAAACTCTCTTGAAGTCAACTGGCCTGTCTTTACCTTCCATTGCAGCTGGATCAAGGCCATCTCCTCCATACAGAAACTGAACAATTTCACCTGTTGAGTTTCTTACCGTCAAGTCATACTGAGAGCACAAATCTTCCAAGGACTGGAATAAAAAGAGATAAATCCCAAATAGATGATGTCATTTTCATTGAGAATATTATTATATTGCCACCTCAGCCTAAAAATGAATCACCGTAATTAAGTTGCTTTATTTTTCTCACAATACCTCATCTCAGTAAAGTCTTATCTGTCACCTAATTCTTTACTAACCCACCAACCCAATCACAACTCTTCGGACTGAGATATAAAGTAACAAATAGCAATACTATCTATCTGTATCAATACAACCAACCTTTTCCACAAATGCCTACAACATTATTCATTATTGAAAGGATAGAGAATATTATGTAAGCCAACTGCTTCTATAACAATGTAAGAAGCTCTAATCACTGGTGCATTTCTGAATATCTTACATGGCTCTTCAACACCACAGATTTCCTATCCATCAACACTTTTTCTCTCCCCACCTGGAGTGTTCCCATGGCAACCTACCTCTTGATGACCCTCATTCATATTAGTCAGTAACCCATTCTCAGGACAGTCATTACTGTTAACAATCCTGTTCACTGACCCACAGCAGCAGGGTGGCCATAAAATGAAATGTCTCATTTTACTGATGTATAACTCACCACTACTCTACCAATGTTGAAAGTGTTGAACTTTTTTCACTCCAGAGGAAGCTCTTTTTCTTTTTTTTTTTTGCTTCTTAGCATGTTTGTTAGAATAATTCTATGTAAATAAAAAATTCCATATATACAACACTCACCGGCTTAGTCTCAACTTTTTACAGTAAGACTCATACATATACATGCATGCTTTGATTTACAATTAGAAAAGAGAATAAAAAGACCAGAAAAAGAAACAATAATAAAAATCATGGAAAAAGAGATGCATTTTCCAAGCGCTGATACAGATCTATTTTTAAGATATTATGTACATCTAAAACTTTGGCCTATTTAATGATACATATTGAAATATCACTTTGAATCTTGAAAGACTCACTTTCACCAATCGTCGCTGCATATAACCAGTCTCTGCCGTTTTGACGGCTGTGTCTACCAATCCTTCTCGTCCACCCATCGTGTGGAAGAAAAATTCGGTTGGAGTTAGACCAGAATAAAAACTGTTTTCCACAAATCCTCGTGCTGCAGGATCTTTGGCTGAAAGAAACAGAATGAAAAATAAAAGATTTTGTAATTATTGGTAAAAAGAAGTTGATAGAAAAAATGTATAATGAATAAGCTTCAGAAATTTCTTTTTGGTAGAATATTTTACAGTTTTAAACAAACTTAGTAAATAATAAAATTGATTTCACCCTGAAGAGTCATCTTACCAAGTGCTGTCTATTTGCATCTACTTCTCCAGTAAATCACAAGACCATTTTGAAAAGTTAGAAAGCAGGACCTGGATAGTATCAGCTACGAATTACCATATAAACCAGACTATAAGACAAATGGTTTACATGCACATCCATTCCACAGTTTTATTTATGGCAATATGAATAGTTATAGCAAAGTACTAGACTCACTTTCTGTCTTGCCACACTGAGTGGAGGACAAGCTTATATCATTGTGTTGTATGTTGTGCTATCCAAGATTATAGTAAAGGTTCTAATATTATACTATCATTATTATGAATATCATTATCAACACTTTAGGCATTATCAACTGCTATTGGATGATATTAACTAAAATCATATCTTGAAAAAATAGATCTCTTATCTGAAATTATCAAAAAATACCAGCACAAGATTTGGGCATTATTAGCCCTGAAATGATCAAAGAATCCCCAAAAAGTACTTTCTGGGAAAAGGAAAAAAAAAAAAAAAAAACATTATTAGATGGTGCCTAGTGGTGTACTCATGAAAATATTCAAGGTTGTAGCCCCTAAAATATGACAAGGAGTCGCCCAGAGCCACACACATAAATAGATAGCCACATAGACACTCAATGAGAGAAGAATGTGTACCCTACTTGACTGGTTGGTCAGACCCTTTGTAGGTTTATTGTGATCCAATAAATTACTAATCTTATATCTAAATGATTCATTATTTCAAGTGTTCAAAATGTTATATAAAATGCATGTATATTTTTTGGATATCCTGCATGTACAAAAAGGACTTAAATAGTTTTGTGTCATGGTCAAGAGAGTGGTTGTTCACTTTTAACAAGGGGAAAAGGTAGGAGCTACACGTAGGAAAAAGTAACCCATGTAATAATTACTGAATAAATGAAAATTTAATCGATATTATAAATGATGAAAAGGATTTTGGTATCATAACTGACAAACTCTCATTTTCCAAGTACAGTGTCAGTGTTGCCATGAAAGCAAACAGAGGTAGTTCTATAAGCATTCAGAGAGAGTGGTGGGTGTGATTTCAGTAGATGTAAAAGAGGGAAATATAAAACTGGGATAGAAACCACACCATTGATAAGACATGGAGATTGGTCCAGAATTCGAGATGATTCATTGATAATGAAAGAAATAGAATGGGGAGATCAGTTTTTCTTATTTCAAAACTATGTCAATTGAATTTTTTTTACATACATAAAGGGCTTATTGTAGTTAATTTAATCATGTTGAACAAAACTGGGCTAATTAAGGGATACCTGTAGATACATAAAAAAAATTTAAAGTAGAAAAAAAAAAATACAAGTATCTACGTACAATGTCTAGGAAAATGTGGCAAAGCTCTGTCTTCAAAACCATTTGGAACTCTTTTGCCTCCCAAAGCCTGCTGACCTACACAGGCAATCATCTGAGAAATATTAATGAAGGAACCTGAAATTTAATAAGAAACAAAAGTAGTACAAATTATCATAGAATTCAAATTGAAGAGTTCTTAAAAAAAAGTAGTTGCTCAAAGCTGTTCATGTTTGGAATATCCTTGAGAAAATATAAAAATATCTTTCTTTCCAGTCATACATTGAAAGAAAAAAATCCTTTTTTTAGAATCAATACGTGTTTATGCTCTTACTTTCTCTAATAAAACAGAATGAATACAGGTGCCACAAAATGGGGTAATGGTTAGCAAACTGGTCTCATAGATACTGAGCAGTGAGTTTGATCCTCCTAACTAAGTGTCCTTAACTTGTGGCCTTTGGTCAAAAACTAAGCTAAGGTTTGAGAATAACTGGGGGAAAAAAAAAAAAAGGATTTAAACTGTATGATGTACTCACTATCCAAGTTTTCAAAATGAAGACTTTAAGAAAGAATGGATTGATTTTAGAGAAAAGAAATCAGGTGATTTCAAAGAATACTTTTTGGTGCTTGCTGTCATGTCATCAACACAGCCTGATTTATAACTAAGAGATAAAAAAAATTCTAACTTACCTTTTGAGCCACAAATTGCCATGTTTAAAGGGCTGTTACTTTTGTGTAGTTCCTGTAGACATGCTTTTCCAGCATGGTCTCGAATGAGAGAGAGTTCTTTAAGTATCATTGCCTACAAAAAATTGAATTTAGGGGGCAAATGAACATCTGCATGGGTCTTGCATCAATGAGAAACATTTTAGCATTAAGACAATATGACAGTTCAATTTATAAATCATTTTTTTCTGTGTTTGAATGTCATTATATAATGAAATTACACTTTTTAGGATATTCATGTGGATCCCTGTATTTAATTAGAAAGTAACTCCCAAAATCACCTTACTGAGATTGCTTTTTCACATATAAAGTATTTTTAACAGGTTTCTGAATCAAGTGACATCAAATAGGAAATTTTTGTAAATGCTTTTCCTTCAAACAAATTATGTGATATGCAACACGTCATTAGAATTTTTCAACAAGATAAATCCAAGTATCTCAATTTTACAATTTTCTCTTTGTGGAAAAGTATATTTTTTATGATTTAAAAAACTAGCATTAATTTGTAATGCTTTTTGAAGCTTTATTGCAGAATGATTTATTCTTATCAACATGCAACATGATAAGAGAAAGCAAACTCAACTAACCTCCAAGGTTTCCTCCTCAGAACAACCTGGCTGAGTTGTCAACTTGCCTTCATTCAAGTCTGCAATGTAGCCATCACATTTGGAATAGCTGCAAGTATATATTGAATAGGATGAAAATTAGTCATGCTTAAATATAATGTATAACCCTCTGAATTTTAAATGTGATATATAACTCTATAAATTCTAAATGTAATGTATAACCCTCTATAAATTCTAAATGTAATGTATAACCTCTATAAATTTTAAATGTAATGTATAACCCCTATAGATTTTAAATGTAATGTATAACCCCTATGAATTTTAAATGTAATGTATAACCCCTATAGATTTTAGATGTAATGTATAACCCCTATAAATTTTAAATGTAATGTATAACCCCTATGAATTTTAAATGTAATGTATAACCCCTATAGATTTTAGATGTAATGTATAACCCCTATAAATTTTAAATGTAATGTATAACCTCTATAGATTTTAGATGTAATGTATAACCTCTATAAATTATAAAGGTTTACAGACAAATTTCGTAAAACAACAAGCAAGCAGAGAGGTATGGAAATAAAACTATTCCTCAATAATCAAATTGTTTCAAGATATGTAAACTAACAATGAAGTAGGAAGAGATATAAATCAAACCAACTTCCAAGCTCAGTTTCTTTGTGAATGTATGACTAAATACATTTTTATCATATTTTTTTTAATTCTAAGACTACTTTTTACCTGCATCTTAATTTATTAGTTGAATTTTATTGCAACTTTCGTTTAAACTTATTACCCTTCAGCAGTGAGTAAACGGTGTTGATCAGAAAATAAAGAATAAGCCCAACGTGATTTCTGATATAACGCAGTTTACTCACTATTAAAAGGTAATCAGTCTGAGGAAAAATTTCAATAAGAAGCAACTGATAAATCAAGATGAAGGTAAAAAGTAGTCATAAAATTAAAAGTGATAGTATAAGTAAAGTAGAGAATAACTGTGCCAAGAATAGACTGGATCAAGAAAGCTCTATTTAGTTGTGGATCTGATGAAATGAAGAGTTGCAAGACACGAGAGAAAGAAGAATACTGGAAGAATGATAATGGATAGTAGCATGAAATTGATTCAAAAGTTCACAGCACAATGTTTGCAAAATCTTAGATTTGTCTTTGAAGCAAACTCAGCTCTTTAATAATCAAATATATTAGAGTATCACTAATAAAGGAGTACAACCAACCAGTTTTTTTTTTGTTTTTTTTATAGAAAGTTAATTTTCTTTTAAACCAAACATCAGATTTTTATTATTTCATATGGAACATTACACAATCCATTGCTAAGAAATATGTTGCCATCCAAAAATGAATACACCCAATGGAAAATATTTTTGGCAACAGTTTCAATGCTGTAAAGTCTGGCCATAAATAATGCTTGATATTATCAGTTTTGATTGTGTAATGTTCCACGATAAATAATGAAATCCTGCTATGCTTGGTTTAAAAGAAAATTAACAATTAAAAAGGCAGTAGGGATGTACTCATTTATGGGAAACACTGTATGTCATTTACAAACCTCTGGAAAATTCAGAAACTAGGAATAAGGGTTTCACATGAACTTCGGGAAAAGAATATCAGTCAGCTTTTAAAAACTCATCTTTGTCTTCCAGCTCAACACAGAATTTAATCTGAATGAAAGACAATACAATTTGTGTTCCTCACATATTTTTTATTTTACTATTCACAATGTATTTTATTCTTAATTCATATAAGCAACTAATAGTCATCCTCTTCTGAAGATGAGGATAAACATTGAAATATATATAAAATCAACTACCCTTTCTGTGATGAGCACAAAAATCTCTTTCCATTAGATGATGTTGTATTTAAAGCCATAATCAATTAGCTAGTTATTCACCAAGTGTAGCTTAATCTGACACAAAGCCACAGTAGTGGTACATCTACGAGGATTGAACTCACTACAATAGCAAATTGCCTGCAAGACGAGCCGGCGTTGTGCTGCCATACCTTATAATCACTCAGGTTATATCATACTAAACAGATGGTATGTTGAAATTCAACAAGTTTTCAAAACTAACCCATTATCTAAGAGCTTGTTTTTGGCCTTGATAAGCCCAAGTCCAGGTGTAACGTCACCAATTCCGATTGAGAAACCTCGATTTGCTGGAAAAAGAAATAAAACAAAAATAAAAAATAAATAAAATCTGCTTAGTATATTTTTAAAGAAAAAAAGAAGTCTAAAGCAACATATCATATTTGATGGTATTTAAGACATCCCACTTTTTCCCCAGCCAAAATGGCTCAAATGTAACTCCTGTTGTCCAACCCTAATTCGATTAGAACTTGAGGAGGCTTTGAAAAACAAATGAGAAGAATTCAGGGAAATGCATTTTTCCTTTACATTCTCAGTTATGGGTTGGGGGGGGGCTTATATACCATCAAATACAATGCATACATTCTTTGTCTTTATAAATCTTTCAAAACTGCATGATAAAGTTATTTAATGTTGAAGTATTTTATAGAAAATAAAAGATGGCTGCTTTTATTTCACAGATCATTAGAACTATTTTTAAATATGTGTGTATACTTGTAAGTCATTCACTTTCATATACCTGTAGTTAGCATGAAAAATATATATGCAAATTCAAAGGGCATTAAAAGAGAATTTTTGCACAGAATACCACCACTGCTAAATTTGATCTTTTCTGTTTTTAGAATACGTGTGACAAAAAAAAATGACAAAATGTTTGTGATTTTCACCATGATAAAACTTAATTTTGTTGAATTATAAGGGAATTTATATACAAATAAAAGACCAGCCATACCAGCCCTATAACAGTTGTTACATATTCATTAATAGATACAACAACTATTATGGGACAGAGGAAAGAAAAAATATTTTTAAAGGTAGGTAAAAAAAAAATTTTTAAAAGACATCAGTCCTATAATTTTTTCTTCAAAAAAAGGTAGATGAAATAAAATTTGATACTAACATAAAAATGCTGGACAGAGCCTTGCAAGTCTGGATAGAGTGCTTGATGCATGTTCCTCTCCAAAATCACGCAGAATGACATAAAAAATATTATTTTTGGAACCTGATCCCAGAGTGGCCTTATCCATAGCACCACACAGCAGTTCACTATTACGGATCACAACAACTGAAATAAGAAAGCAAATTTTTTATTTCAAAACAATTCTCTTGTACGTAAACTTGTGTTCATATCATTTGGTAATACATACATCTTGAAGTTTCAAGTTTGTTAATGAAAGTTCCTCAATCTTGATTCAAGAAAGCCAAGATTGATCTAAATTCCATTATGTGTGTTTGTGTGTGTGTTTATGTATAGATTGATACATCTGGCATCAGCTTAGCTGCAGGAGCTGCCAGGTGGGTGTCAAATTGAGTGTTCCACTCCTTGGTTTGGAAGCAGAGCTGTCCTTCTACTCGACTGGTTACCTTCATAAGTCTAGAGCTCAATCTGCCCTGCTATTTTACCTATAGCTAAGATTTATACTTTTCCCAAGAGTATTAATGTGAAGTGAACATAAACAGCTTCAATTGGAGTTTGAAGTCAGGCCACTGATTCCATTGTCTGTGCCGTTATCACTAAATCAATTAGACCTCCATACAATAACTAATTAACAATGCATCTATACAAATATTTGTTCGTTTTTTTCATATTTCTTCTCTGCAAAAAACAAATTAATATCCAGCACATAGACTGAAGTGAAGAAACTTGAAACATTGACTAAGTGAAGGTGACCTCCGTGTCATTGAAGGTTATCAGAGGTGGTCATTTATAGCTATTTTAGACAATTTTGCACTAAGTTTACTGAAATTCAGCATTTTTCAAGGCAAAGATTAGAATCTACATGATTTCAAAACAATTTTCTAAGTTTTGGGCCACAATTTAGCATTTATAAAACTGAAATTAGGCACAGAGGAACATCTCTCAATGGTAAAGGTCATATATAAAGCAGAGTTAACCACTAACATAATTTGAGGTCACCAGAAGTCATTACTAGCCAATTTTCAGAGGTTACACCAAGGATGTTGAAATTGAGCAGATGGATACATCTTCTCAACTCAAAAGTAACAGTGAGATTGACCTTAGAGGTCAAGGTCACCAGAGGTCAATTCTGGTCATTTTAAAACAATTTTCCAAGTTTTGGGCCATAATTTTGCACTTTTGGCATAGGGGTAAATCTTTTCTTGACAAAGGTTGAAGGAAATACGATATTGACCTTAGAGGTCATCTGAACTCACTTCTAGCCAATTTTCAAAGTTGTTAGCAATCATTTTGCACCGATGAAACTGAAATTTGGCACAGAAATTTTTCGCAGCCAAATTATTTAGAAATGTTATTTTGACTTCAGGGTCATTCAAAGTTATGTCATTTCTGCTTTTTTTCTAGCAAATTTTCCAAGTTGTTGGCTACAATATAGCACCTAGGATGTAGAAGTTTAGCATAAAGGTACATCTTTACATGGCAAAAGTTATAGGCAATGTGAGATTGATGTTGGAGGTCACCCAGTCATTTCTGAAAATTGTAACAAGGCACAAGGACAATCTCTCGAAATTGCTGGCCTATCTGACTTCTCCATGCTTTTCCCATGGACAGCTCCTTATTCGTTGTTCTAGGGATGGATCCTGGCACCCAATAGGAGAAACACTTACATATTCTTTTTTGAGCATCACAATATTTTTCCCGTTACTGTTACTTTTACATCTGTACATAGAGTAAATAATCATTTTTTTATTGGTTGTGTTGTGTAAGAAGAAATGTATCAAAGAACATTTTTCCTGATCGGTTATATTTCAAGTTACTTTCCCTGGGCAACGCCAGGTATCCCTGCTAGTATACATACAGATAAGAAAGAAGAGTTTATTCAAATACGTACATAGTATTCAATAAATCAATCCATTGAGTCATCATTTTCAAAGTTAAGAAAAGCTACAATTGCTATCTGGTTATCTTTTATATTATTCTTTTACAATGTCTGCCTTAGCTATAAAGTCTGTCTGAAAAGTATCCAGCCATTTTGAATATCTTGAGAATCGATTGCCCAGCCTTTATGTAACTTGGAAACCAAGAAGGCGACTTACTGTGAATACATGAATGGACATTCTCCCATGGGGTTACTCAGTCAGCATTGAGTAACATTTTATAATGTTCCAGTGAGTCATTCTTCATGTCTTGTGCAACGTTTTTTTTTTGGCAAAACATCACATTTCCAGTCTTGTCAGACTCACTACAGTCTAGATTTGACTCCATTGATGTAGGTAGGTTATTTCTTTGTTATCATTAAATGGCTGGATACTTTCTGGACAGACCTCGTAAGCGGTGTACTTATTTATGATTTCTTGAAATTTTGACTCAATTCTTCTTTCGATACAGAATTTTGGCCAAAACGGAAAAATATTGATTGGGATTGGAAAGAAGAATGTTCAATAATCTAACTTGCTACTATAGAGTATGTCAAACATCCATGACTTTCAATCCTTTAGCATAAACTCTTTTAAAGAAAAAGAAATATCAATCTCTGGTTCTTTCTGATACTAAGCGAAGTACATACAAAAGAAAGAAACTTACATGAATCATTGACACACAAATCTTCTCCACTGGAATAATTCTTGCCTTTTGCACGTAAATTGGCTAAAACTGGACAACTGGTGTTAGGCCTTAAGAGTAGACTAAAGATCTGTTTTCCAGTCCAAAGCTTACAGGGCTGAAAACAAAAAAGAAAAAGATTCGTTTGATTGTTTCATCATGGCTGTTTTGCTGGCATGATTATCTTAAAATCTTGCATATTATACGTAATTATATATGTTATAATCAAGTCACATTACATGTTATATACATCATATAGCTATTTTGAATCTGAAAACAGCTGCTATAAAATCCTTAAAGATTCAAGAATAAACTAATTACAATTCTTAGCTCATTGTGTAAACCTTCATAAAAGATTATCAAATGATTGTCAGATGGTTTCATATGCTGTACATGGCAACCTATAAGACAAATGGTTTACAAGAGTATTTCAAGAACTTCTGCTCACTCATCCAAACCCCATAATTGTCCATATCAAGCTTCAGTAGATGGACCCTTAGTCATAATACCAGTTCATTAGTGTAATATTTTTCATAGTTTCTTATCTTTTTAAAATTAAATGTCCCTCTTATATACCAGCATATATAGTAAGAATATACTGGATTGAAAATCCCATGTTGCAAGTCAGCAAAAAGCATTTGTTATTTGCCTTCAGAAATCAATTTCTACTTGGCTTCAAATACACAAATAGATTCTAATATAAAGGTCTTTCATATCATTTGTATTATTTTAAATGGTTTCTAATAGTAAAAAGAAAATGACAGGGTAAGTGTAACATGAATTTTATTAGTGCCTCAATGGTGTTATTGCAGACCTTAAATATAGATGGAGGAGGCAGATCAATCCTGATATCTTGGTCATTGTATGCAAGGATAGAAGCAATCAGCTGTGATGCACGACTTCGGTCAAAGAAGACATCTTTTTGAGTGATGAGGTATCCACCTATTAAATAAAACACAACAAAAAATAATTAAAAGATCATTCATTTTTAGTCTAAAATATTTGTCATTCAAATTTGTTTTTGCTACATACAAAATTTGAAAAGATCTTTCTAAAAGACCAACACAAATATATGATTACCATTAAAAATTTGCACTCCAAGATGTTTGCCAGTTTGCCAAATAATGGGTAAAGCCATTTAGTCCTCAAGCTAGTACAAATTTTTCAACAAGAATCTAAAGAATTATCAGTTTATGGTAACAACTTACCAGTGATAAAATCTTGAATAGCAGCAATTAAGGGTTCTCCATTTCTGGGAGTGATAATATTAGATTTTGACTGCAACGGTAAAAATGACAAAGATAGGTTTGAAATAATGGGCAAATTTTATCTTAAGGATTTAAACTAAATAATCAAAAAAGTATTTATTATTCAAATACAGTGAAAGCTGTTCATTATAATTATGGATAATGTTATCAAACAATTGTTGTGATCAAAGTCAGATTAATATAAACTTTTCCAATTCTTATATCATTTGCTTAATGCTAGCAGCTGCTTATTGTAATAGAAAAGACCCTGTCCAAAAACAATCACAATAAGCATATTCCTTTGAACTACAATACTATAATCCGTGTATCATTACTCCTACATATTATAGTTGGATATTTTATTGATAGAAAATAAAATTAGAATCATTGAAATAGGTAGAATTGACTACATCAACTGAAATTGATGAGATTCAAAGTGGCATAATTTAAAACTAGTTTTCTTCCAGCAAAATCTGTGTAATGATTTTCTTCATCATATACGAGTTGAATATTGCAGAATAATCTTTCTTTCATCTTATTCAAGTTGCTTTTTATCACGACTCTCAGATGGTTTTTACACTCATTCTCTGTAATAGAATGAATATAAAAACGACCAGAGTTATGATAAAAAGTAACAGAAATAAGATGAAAGAAATACTACTCAAAAATTAAAAACAATGGCAGTGCTTAATCTAAGATATTTAAACAAAAATATTAAGATGAAGGTGAATAGTATAAAAATTAATAATAATGATTTACAATATCTCATCTAATGAAATACATATGATGATATTCAGACAAGAATATTGCTGATCTTCTACCTTCTATAATTTCTACAACTGGCAGCTTCTTTCAAGTAGAAAGAAAAGTTCAAACACTAGTCTAAATGGATAAATAAGTAAAATAGATCACTTAATCGATTCAACCCAATAGATATTCTAACCTATATACCCATGAGACAATATCATATATAAAATATGATAACATTCTATTCCCATATAAGACAATATTAGAATGTAACATTAACATATAATCACAAAAGTATAGACAAGAAATAGAAGCCTTACGCCCATAAGTACAAGTGCTTCTGCTTTAGCTTCTTCTGTTTGGGGCAAATGTAAATTCATTTCATCTCCATCAAAATCTGCATTGAATGGTCCACAACAGCATTCATTAAAACGGAATGTACGATGTGGCATAATTTTAGCCTAAAACAGAAATGGATTTTTCAAAAAAGATGAAGAACAGATTCAAGATACGATAAGAGAGGAAACAGTTCATACATATATGTATATTTCAGGGGCAGGCAGGTGAGAAAAAGTGATAGATGTATATATGTGTGTGTGTGTGTATATCAAAATGATGTACTATAAAATAGCAAACTAGTTCTCTTATACTTCCCTTTGTATGATAAAAGAAAACATGGTGCACAACTGCTCATGAAAATTGGATTATCATTAATACACAAAATTTATTCACTGAAAATAACAGCACAATATATGTATAAAAAATTTGATAATAATTTGAATAATAAATCCATAAGATTACTCTAACAACTGAAATTTTAAAACAAACATCTCATGATTCAAAGAGGAGAGGAGTTTGCGGTAATGAACTCATTCTTTATATTGCTTTTGTTGTTACCACACTATTTAGGCTGAGTATAATGAAGAAACTAGCTGTCTGCAAGAAGTCAGACTCAGTATCCAAAAAGTAGGTAGAAAAATCTAATGGTTAATCATATCTGGAAGAAGAAATAATAATAAAGAATAATAGATAAAGGAACATCACTGGAGAGTGAGAAAATTGAAGGAGGCAGCATACATTAACAAGTCAGACAGATGCATAAGTCAGGCCAGAATGAATTTCAACTGATTTTTCGGTTCAGCAGAGAAAGAAATGGTGAGCATCTCAACATGTAAATAAAGAATCACCTTTGTCACACAGGTGTCAACTGAGTGACTCACATTGCTGGGAATGAACTGAGCCAGTTCATACATTAGTCAGCATTTCTCTTTCCGTACACTACTCATTTTTGTAGAAAAGAGACCTCTCTCTTTCCTGAGAGAATGTACAGCTAAAAAAGACTGTAGAATGGACCAGCAAAAACATTATGGTAGAGCCAAAAAGCAACACAAAAGATGATTTCAATAGTCCAACCAACTTTTGGAAAGATCACAACTATTCTCAAATTTATAGACACTAAATATTATTTATTTCACTAAATGTTCTATCAACTAAGATCAAGGTTTCTAGAAGCACAATACCAACAATTTGAATTTTTTCAATGTCAGTAGGGTAACTATCTGTATGTATGTAAGTCTCCCTTATATTCAAAAGTCTGCCTTTAGTATTCCTCAATGAAATTTTCCCTTCTTAATATCTCCCAAGATAATCCCAGAGTTTACCAACAAGGAGTAACTATCTCCTAGATGAAATTCTTGCAAAATAGTTATATCAATCTAATTGAATATATGCAAAACATACTAGTAGCATTTAAAAAGTGTTGCCAACAAAAATTAGACAGTAAAAAAAAAAAAGCTTACAAAAAATGCTTGGATACTGAGTTTGTGAAGGGATGGCTGTCGGTTGAAGAGCACAATGTCACCATCAATCATGTGCCGTTCCACAACATCACCAAACCTCAATTCATTAGCCATTTTTATCCGGTTGCCATAGCGCAGAAATCTGAACAGAAAAAAAAAATTTTTTTTTAAATGAAATATTAAACAGAACAAATATATTTCATCACACAATTCAAATAAATTGACACCTGAATTTTAATTCAGGTAACCACAAAAAATTTAAATGTATATAGTATAGATATATATATAACACGAGGCATTGCCAAGGAAAGGGAAGAAATTTTTTCTTCTTCCAGATTAAATTATGGTAACAAGAACCTCAGATAAGTCTAAAAATTCTCAGTTTTCACTCATCTGCTCTACAAATTGAAATAAATTTATAAATGGACAAATATCACTCCAGACCAAATATCCAAACAATTCTGCTCTTTATAGTAATATTCTGCTTGTATGTACAACTGTTTTCTATTTAAGATCAGAGAGCAATACCTAATCCCCTGCCCTTCTGCGGAGATAAGGAAAAAAAGTAAAAAGATGCAGTGGAAAATATTTTTGTATTTCTTATTCCTTTTTCACAAGTGAAACTAATCCATGATTATATAACAATTAGATAAATACATGGATGGGCAATATAGATTGTAAAGGATAAGAGAGAGATTGAGAAGATACATACAAAGGGCAAGAGAAAAGCAGAGACATGAGAAAATGGATGATTTTTTAAGGATCCAGCTAGACATCAATACATACAATAAATATTGATGATGACCTAAATTTGTCTTGAAGGGCAACAATGTCCATATTAACTTACTTCAGGGTGTCATCATGACCAATAGGTCACACTGGTTAACCCAAGATAATCACAGCAGCAAAACTTGGTCCATACATTAGTTTATAGACCACAATACTTATTTGTTACTTACATGAGCAAGAGATCATGTATATATGTTTTTCTTTATATAACCACACATTCTAACACTGAATAGTTTTTAATGTTTATTGGAGTGGTTTATCTAAAGTGAATATGAAAAAGTAAAATAAACCTGAGCAAAAAGAGCTCAACCAGACAAAAATTAGGTCTGGTTAGTTATCCAATAGAAACCGTCAGATGACCAACGTCTTTTGGCCATATGCCATGTTGGGTGTGACTAATCAAAAAATTGGATAAAGATGTGATCAATGAATAAGTTACTTCTCTCATCTTTTGTCCAAATTTTTAATAAAACAAGTATGAATGTCGCTGGAAACAAACAAAGGAATCAATTTTGCATAAACTTACATAGTAAATTGAACCCACCCTTCTAAAAACCTATCTAGGAGGGGAATTTAAAAAAGAAAAACAGAGAAAAAAAGTCTAAACATAACAAGGAGTAAATCTTTGAATTTCCAGCCCTCTAGCTCCATAGGTGCAGCCAGTTCATGTGATATAGCCAAACAGACCAACTTAAAGACTGAAGAAACCTATTTTGACAGTTTTGGTAGACAGTTTTTAATAATTCCAAGTTTGAACGACGTCAGAGAGAGAGAGAGAGTAGATTGATATGAACAATTCTGATTTATAACAACCTCAACAAATCCTTCCTTACTTTTTCACTTTTGTACCTCTCTGCTCAATAAAATTGGCCCCTGGATGAACATCAGGTCCGTTGGTAACCATCTTTTTCAACATGGCCTTGTTGGCCTGGTTCACACGTTCTGGATAGGTCAGAATCTTCGCCACATGAATTGGGACAGACACCTGAAAATATTCACAAGAATAGTGACACAATCAAGTATTGAATTCATAATAAATTTCAATGGATTTTAATTCAGACTGGAGTTATCATTGATACACACTTAATTCTAAAGGAGGCTTTAACATTAATACAACTACCCTTCAAGGGTCTAATGCAGAAAAATTAACATATCTTGAAACTTTAAGAGTACAAAACCAAGTCTACTGAAGTTCATGTGGTAATATCATTAGATTATAAATGGAATGAAAATTGAGAATTTTTAGAAAGGATTTAGTTCAACAATGAGATAACAAAACATGGATGGCACGGCTCAACCAAAAGGAAAAACAAAGCACTATTCTTATAAAATTGAAGAGGTGGTGATTATTGTCATCTTTGTTATTTTTTTTCCTTTTCAGTGTTTCAACTGGCTCATTCTCAGCCATCTGCAGCTGAAATATGATACAAGTATGGTTCTAGTCTAAAATTAGAATCTGCTTGGCTTGATGATGTGATTTCTACCAGAACCTCAGATTTTCAGGGTTTTTCAAGTCTTACCTTGAGAACATTGATAATTTTAGCTTTGTATTCTCTCCTGCAATTATACAGAATGTATCTGCAGTTTTTGGTCATTTTTTCCAGATGCAGATTTGATTCAAGTGAGCTAGCTGCATATAGCTTCTGTAGACTGACTCACTCTGATATTGCATAGACCATAAACTCTGTATTATTTCTTATGTGCTATGCTGGTTAGATTAATTATTGCTATATCATTTTCATAGTCTAAAGCCTGCTACGGCTTTGATAGCTGCTATTTTTAGAGCTGTTAGGATCCTTCCAACCCTGCCCAAGGAATAAACTCTATTGGGGTTGCCAATTTAGCTGCCGACAACCCAGCCATGAAATGAACTGCACAGTTACATGTTCTAACAGGAAAAGGGGCAAGAGCCTCCAGCACATCAGATTAAGTACTATTCTGTATATAGTTTCTTTAAAAAGAATATTGCTATCTCTCTTTCTCATTCCTTGCATTAAATTATCAATATCTCTGCATTATCGAAATTTTTTTTATTAAAGAGTATAGAATGGATGAGAGTAACAGCAAAGATGGAATGCGATCATAATGAATATTTTACCAGGGTTCCATCATTGGTTTCAAGTTCAAAAAATTTTTTTCTACATTAATCCAACCTTTCTAAAAAGTTCTTACCAATGAGCAACTCATGAGCAGTACATAGATTGTAGACGAAGTCTGATTAAAACAAGAAACTGAAACATTAGTGGAATGAAATTTTTAAAAATGTCAAGAAAAAAATGGCCAAATATTCACCTGGTCAATCCTCATGTTAGGGTCTGGAGAAATGACCGTACGGCCCGAGAAGTCCACTCTTTTTCCAGACAGATTTCCTCGGAAACGTCCCTGTTTTCCTTTCAACCGCTGCACAAAACCTCGTGTAAACTTTTTGGGCTGTCAAAAAGAAAATAGAGAGCACTCAGAGAGCATATACATCTGCCAACATTATTTTCAGGGGGAGTAATTGAGTATGGATCCACCCCAAGATTAAATCAGTATTTCCATAGCCTATTGTCCACCTTTTGGATATCATTGAAATTCATAGTGAACTTTTGGATTTATCAAGTGGACAAACAAGAAATTTTGGCGATAATATGCAGTTTGGATGCATAACTAGGGGAGGTAACTGTGCATGGCTCACAGTCTATTGACAACTATTCCACCAAATGTCAATGAAATTCATTGAGAACTTTTGGAGATATTGTATGGGCAGTTATGAACATATACATAAAAGTAATAGAAAATATCAAAAAAAAATTCCTGGATCTGCCCCATAATATGACCACGTTTTTTCTTATCACATTGCCTCCTTCCTCAATGAAATTTCATTGAAATTCATTCATTACCTTCAGAGATATCCTTTGAATAGACGAACAGACATGACCATAAACATATACCTCTTATCAGCTTCGTTAACAGAAGTAAAAGATGACATTTAAAATGCATGTTCTAAAAAGAGTTGCCTCCTTTCAAGGAATGAATTTTGTCCACGATTGAAAATCAAATAACCAACTATTGAATGCAAAAACTAAGATCCCAACAAACAAAAACAACTGGAAGTAATCACACCAATTTTTTTTCAATAACTTTTTTAAACAAATGTTACATAGGCACTCTCGTCCAATAACTTAGTATCTTCATTCTTCTTCAGTGTTTTATTTTCTTCAATTAATAGGTAAGAACACATATATTCTCAAAATATACGTCTCCACTAAAACATTGTCATAAATGACAGGGTTTCGACACAATTCAAGGGAGATAACTTATTCCACGACTGGGGTATGTATCTCTGCTGGGCCACTCTTTGAAAAAAGTACCAAAAAACTGTTTTGCATTTTAAAGACAATTTGAGACCATAAGAAGAAGAGAATTAATTACAAATTACATTTATCAAGCAATGACTAGTAATTTAAAGAAAATTTCCTTCATATTATGGTTAATTTATCTTATTAGTTGGAATTTATACAGGAGGTCTCCTGTCAGACATAACATTTTCATCTTGTATTCATGTATATTTCTTTGTTAAATATTATAACCTTAAATTTCATTCAGCAAAATACATGTGTACTATGAAAAATTGTAATATATGTATTTAAACTCAAGTCCTAGTTTTGGCAGGCAAATTAAATAAGAATCACTTACTTGCATGTGAAGAGGAATTCCCGAAGTTTCACTGTTATACAACAAAGCAACTTGAAGTTGAAGAAAATCCCAATCTTCCTATTTTTTAAAGAGAAAATTGAAATTCCAATGAAGCTACAAAATCAAAATGTGATGTTTTATTGGAAAAATTACATCACTTTAATTTTAATACAATATTTCATGGCATTAATAATGCTTCACTAAAATAAACAGCAAAAATTAAAGCAAATCATGTATAAGCTCAATTAGTTGCCATTTGGTATATACATGACATGGGGGGGAGTTCACAATAAGCTGTTCCTGGGATGAACTGGACAACATTTGCTTCTCATGAATGTATTTGAAATCAATTTATACAGTAACAAATTATTTCCAGTTACTTGAACCCTAACACCGGTCTTCCAGTATATGTCACTCATGACTTCAATTCAACTCTTCAAACCAAGCTCTACCACTCAACAGCTGACCATTTATACAACATAGCCATCAGCCCAACTATAACATAACATTACAGAAAATTGATTTGACTAGAAAAAAATACACAAAGATTCAAGTATGAACCATGAAAGCCATATTGACTCATCTTTTATCCCAATTTCAGTTGCTTATAATTACAACTACTCAGATGGTCAATCTTTATCTTGTCATTCGAAAGAGTATTGTAACAGATTTTTATTACATTTGACTAGTTTTTACTTTCATCTAAATTTTAGTTGTTCTTTTACTATTTCAATACAAAAAGTTGTATAAAAACAATTAAAATTAAGATGAAGGTAAAAACTGGTCAAATTTAATTTTTAAAAAATAATGTACTCAGATGGTCATTCTAGGGTTACTGGTAAACAGTGCGAATTGGAAACAAAGAATAAACTCTAATAGATAATCCGAAAGACAGACTGATAGTCATTCCATAGAGTCCTCACTCACATTGGCACATATTTTGACTAGTGACCCTGTAATAATACTAACATAAATCTTGTTGCATACTAAACACTCAGTGTTGATTCTTCCTCTTCAATTTGTGACTCCTCCGGTTGTCTTTGTTCCAGCGCCGCAGTCTTTTAGCCAACACCTGCACCCCCTTGGATCTGGACACAGCATGGGCGAGGTGGGGGCAACTTGAGGCAGAGTTGCAACAACTAATCAACTATGGCCTGACCAGCATTGCAAATCACTAACCGGCTAAGGATTGCAGAGACCTGCCCTGGTTGCTTGTTCACAAATAAGATTATTATGCTTTGAAAGGGATTTTTTCATGTATGTCTGGACTCCGAAATCTTTCAAGGGATATAACTTTCCCGCATATCATTTTTTGTTATAAAATTTCAAATAGAAAAAAAATTCAAATACTGACAAGACAACATATGAAAATTTGACTTGATCAATTTATGCAATCCTCAACCTGGAATGCCATATAGAGATACTCAAAAACCTCCTTTCTGTAAACTATGAAAATATGAGTTTTACCATGATCCTTTGCATACCAGTTGTGGTATTATGGCATTACTAAACTTCTTTTTTCATAGCTCAAATGGCCCCTGGAAGAAAAAGAATTCAAAAGCACAGAAAAAGTTAAATTACCATAATCATTTGCATCTTTGCTCCTGTTGCTTTGTGTTTTTGAATGACATTGTTCATGAAGATAATCTCTGTTAATTTCATTGTAATATCATCTTCATTCCTAGAAAACAGAGAAAATTATTTGAGATGTTGAAGCAGTTTAAAAAAAAAAAAACACTACCATAATATACAGGGTGGATGAGAATCAACTCTGCATGAAGCCCTGACCTTATGCCCTGAAACTTCTTCCCAAGGAGGTAGGTGAAGGAGGAGGTGTACCAATTACTCTGGACTTCCTGCAAAGGTCTTTTGAGGTTATACCAAAATTGGTGGACAATGCCAGTCCCTATGTTGAATTTTGATACAGCAAACCAATTCTACCTATGTATGGTCCAAAGTAAAGTTTGACTATCAACCAATAAATAATAAAGTTATTTATCAATTTCCAATTGGATGTTTCTTTTCAGCCACTCAGATGTAAAGCAATATTTACTAAAGTTATATATAATTTCTAATAGGGGGTTAATTATCACCCAACCTGTAGCAGAGTTGTTGAAGCAGTTTGGGGTTTTTTTTAACTACCACAATATATTATGCTCATATTGATTATACATTCCATACATTATACAAGGTCTGTCCCAAAAGTATCCAGCCCTTCGACTTATCAAAAAAATGGCATATCTACAGCAATGGCAACTTATTTCCTTTCTAAGTACTCTTTTAGGATTCCACATACTTATCCAAGTGTTCCTTCCCCTTTCAGGATTGCCATCAGTAACCATCTCATGTTTTTCTTATCTTGTTTACAATCTGAAATCTGTTTAGGAAAAGCCAGAAGTTACATGAAGCCAAATCTAGACTGTAAAGAGGACTGACAGACCTTTGTGATGCTATGTTTTGCCAAAAACCCTGCATAAAACAAAAAATGATTTGCTTGGTCATTGTGAATGTTACAATCACACAGTGTACAAGCTTAATGTTGACTGAGGAAGCCACAGGAAAGTGCCTGTTCATGCAATCTATTATATAAGGTCCCCTCTGACTGGTTGACAGATTACATCAAGGCCACCTAACCGGTTCTCCAGATATTCAAAATGGCTGGATACTTTCTAGACAGACCTCATATAACAAACCAGTGAGGGGCACAAGAAGAAAAATAGAAAGCCGTCTGAGAGCACATCCCTCTGCCAATGACATTGTCAAGGGTAGTAATTGTGCATGGATCCACCCTAAGATTTAATCAGTTCTTCTGTAACCTATTGTTCAACCTTTTACAAAATTCAATTGAAATTCATGGAAAACTTTTGGAGGTATTGCGTGGACAGTAGTGAGCATATACATAAATGTACGGGAAAAAATACAGAGAAGTATCTCTCTCAATAAGAAAAAAAATTCCTGGATATGCCTGAATTTTAGCCAATTCTTCCTAACCCCTTTTCCCACCCTTTCAAAAGATTTATTTGAAATTCATTGAGAACTTTTGGAGATATTGTGTGGATAGACAGACAGATGGACACAACCAAATACACATACTTCTCCAACTTTGATGGCAGAGGTAAACAAGGAATAAAATATTCTTGTTTGTATTCTAATATATTTATCTTCAACAAAATGACATGAAATGACGTCTTACTTGTCTAAATATTATACTATTGACAAAGAATTAATTGATAAAAAGTACAAAAAAATTGGAATTGTTTTTTTTTAAAGATGAAAAATTCCAAAATATCAATTCATATCTTTCAATAGTTCTATACAAATGGTATGAAGATAAAAAAACAAAAACGTGGCTTTGAAAAACAAGAGTAGAAAATTACTTACGTTCCTGACTTGAGATCAGAAACCACTGATGGACGGATACAGAGAGGAGGGCACATGATGCGGGTTAAGATCAAGTCTTTGGGTTTACCAACGTCCGAGTTCATCACAAGTAAGGGGACATCCTAATTTGTAAAGAACATATTATAGGTGAAAAAAAGAGAAGAAATCCTGAATGTACTTATACATTTCATTTATTATTAATCATGATGTTTTCAAGTATAATTTCCAATTTGTATTAAGTAAACACAAAAAATTGATAAGAAATCAATAATATCATGTATTGAACTGAAAAATATTGATAGATCAGAAGTTAAATCAAAGATGACAAGTTACAAAACCATAGCAATATCTTGAATAGTTTGTTTTCTGATGTAGTAAACTTAAGGTATTGTTGTTCAAATTGATATAACTAGATATAAGCAGAAAAACAAGACTATTTAATCATAATGAGACCTTGAACAGTGTGGTTTCTAACAGTTTGAAAAATTTTAGAATGAGTTAATTGCATTAATCAAGGTATGCCTGTATCTTATTTCTGTGATGTAAATGATAACATGAATTTCAGCAACTTATCTGTGAGTAGCTACTTGCTAAAAAAATTAAATTATGGAGATATGTGTTACAAGAAAAATAAAAGAAAAGAGTACCTTATTTGCCATATTTACTCAACATGAAAGATGCTAAAAACAGGTTAGCAGAAATGCATATCCACTACCAAATCTACATAACTAAAGAACTGGATTTACATGATATCTATGTAGTTACATCTCGACAGCCACTATCTTTCTAAACCAGGAACGAATAATTATGAATTTCTAAAACAAACACATTTAACTGGCAATTCAGTAAATCAAACATGGATTCTATACTGGACCTGTTGCCACACTTGGCTGAAATACATCTTATGATGCATAAAACACCAATTTTTTCAACCAATGATGCTTGATAAAGCTTAGAGATCATTAACTGGAACATTGTGATTTGTAAAAAGAATAACCAACATAAGTGAACTATTTCCAAAAATTCCTTTCATCTAAACAATTTCTTGTGTTTCTCTGAATTTTTGAGATGAAATATTATTATCATTTCTATTATTATTCGGACTATCCTCATCTTGGTTGTTTTTCATACGTTTCGGCCTTTGTACTCTACATGGACATATAGCGGAGTGGTTACAGAATCATTAGATTACTGCAAGTAATCTAATGGTTCTAGGTTCAATCCCAGTGTGAGACAATAATTCGAAAATACTACTACTGCTAAGAGGGGAGTGCGGTCAATATACCAACAGTTAAATAAAGGGTTCAGTTCGTTACTTCCCCACGCCTACCAGATGATACCTGATGAAGGCTGTAGAGTACAACGGCCAAAACGTTGTATGAAAAACAACCAAGATAAGGATGGTCTGAATAATAATAGAAATAATGAATAATTCCTTATAAAAGTTTAAACAATGTATAGTTATGGAATAACAATAGAAAAACATTCACTTACTTCCTCTGGAATTCTTTCAAACAACTTTAACACTGTTAATGGACTGAGAATTTCCTGAAATAAACAGAAAAATACTAACATTATATGATTGGTTTTATTTCTAATTTTTTGGTACTTATACAATCCAAAAATAGGATTGTTTTTATGTATGATCAGCCTCAAAAATTTTGAAAAAAATGATTTGTAAGGAATAATTTTTTTGCCTTCGTCATTGGACCTCAATCTTCAATGAATAATAAAATCAAATATCTCTTGTTTATGTACTGTTATATAAGAAGCTAGTTTCCCTATTAGTAACTTTTCAAAACATAGAAACTAATTGCCAGAGAGCTCCTTAAAGGTTCTACTTCCTGTCCCCAAATGATCTTAGATTGTCTAAGACAGCAGAACTCAAAGGATCTACACGGCCTTTCCATGAGTTCCACAAAAAATTTTCACAATCTTCATTACATAAACTATTTCTTCACAGCTTTTACGTTTGGATTTATACACACTTGGATAATTCCATAAACAAGACCAAAATCCAATGGTTACATAGGTAATTATATATGTAGATGGAAAGTTGCTTTTTGAAGAGTCTTCCTAGAAAATCCAATTACTGAAAAGGGTACTCCGAGTAGTTAGAGTCTGAAGACCAAAACTCTGAGATAATGGGTGTTAACACTTTCAGCATCAATGGTTCCTTTCTTGGCGCATTTCAAATAAAGTAGTAAAAATATCAATTTTAACATTGAACATGTCAAGATCCTAGAATCATTTTACTCACTATCATATTTTTCTTGGTGATTCTTGAATATTTTCTACATAAAAACATATAAAACATTACCTGTGTTTTAGTTAGCAAGCTTTCTAATTCTTTATTATTTTCCTTGGAAGCCTCAAATGAGAGTAAAAAATCTGTGATGACAGGATCATTGTCTTTTCTTGGAGTCTTGTACCTATCATGTACAATTTTCAACATACCTATCTTCTTTGTCATACCTGCAAAATATCGATGTGTAAAGGGGAATAACTTTTTTGTTCATTATCACCTGGACCATGCAGTACTATGGAAAATTTGAAAAAAAACGTTATAGCTTTGAGGTTGAAATTTTAGAAATAATTTTGAATAATGAAATTCAAATTTTAAACTTAAATAAAAAATGATTGAAATATTTTTTGGTGCTAAAACATTTTTACACTTTTCCAGATTTATTTAATAACAGTTATGGTAAGTCACTCAATAGTAACCATCACATGACAAATGTCTTTTGGCATTATTGTCGTGTTAAGGTGATCAATTAAAAGATTCAAAAAAGGGGTGATCAATGGATAAGTTACTCCTCTTGCATTTTGTTGGGTGGTGATCACTAGAAAGTCTAAATTTTCTAAAAGTAAAACATAAATGCTGCTGGACACAAACTAAAGGATCAATTTTGCAAAAACTTACGTTGCAAATTGAACACTCCACTAAAAACCTATTGGAGGAGGGGGGGGTATTTTCAAAAAAATTTTCTTGGTATAAGGAGTAAATGTTGGAAATACATAGCCAGCCAGACCAACTTGAAAACTGAAGAAACCTATTTTGACATTCCTTGGTTGATGGTTTCTAATAATTCATAAAAGCATAAAATTTTTCAAAAATTGAGAGAAGAGTTGATTTCCAGTGTGCTCACTCACCATTGAAAGAATGACAGTAGGCACATTTGTTGATTTTCTTGCAACGAGTGAGAATTTTCTTCTTGAGATTCTTGCGCTGTAAATAAGTCATGTTTGGGTTGCGTCCGCTTTCAATGAAGGCAGCTCTTTCAGCCACTGGAAGCAACACCCGACTGCATGTCTAAAAGACAAACAAAGTGCAAAACAAATTGGCAGATTAGAAGCCTTCACCTACCAATCCAAATCATAATTATTTCAGAGTACTTGGTTTTCTTCAATAAAATATATAGAAGTCGCTGTCTCATGCTTTGTAATGCACAAAATATGTCACTATATGTTTTTGTACATCTTTCATTTTTTGCAGACATAAACCTAGAAAATACTTGCATAAAATAGTATAATTTATATGCTGCTGAGGTAGGTACCAGGTACGTACTAGGTAAGCACCATAACATTGAAAATTGTAACAATGATCACAGGTTACTTTATGAAAATCTAAAAAAAAGTATTGCAATAATTCAAATATCTTCTTTGGAGTTGAGATTGTAAGAAAATAGCATAAAGTTAATCGCAAAATAAATAAAAATCACTTTTGCATACTTAAAGCAAGTTTTTTTTAGTCATCTGAAATGAACTTTGATAACAGAATAGATGTCTGTTAACAGAAAAATTTAAACTCTGCAATTAAAAATCTTCAAAAAAAAATATCCTCACCTCACATAAGTGGTAAACCATAGCCCACACATGTACCAGATCTAATTATCTAAAGAATTATCTAAAAGAAAAATAGATCTTCTATCTAAAAAAAATACACACAAAATTTGGGTATTGTTGGTTCCAAAATAACCATAGAAAAACAAAAAAATATTTCTAGATGGGGCCTAATGGTGTACTCATGCAAATTTTCAAGGTTGCATCCCACCAAGAGTGTAGAGAGAGAGACACACACATACATGACACAGACACTCAAAGAAAGAAGAATCTGTAGCCCGGTTGGTTGGTTGGTTGGTTGGTCAGGCCATTCGTGGGGCTACATTGATTCAATAAAATAGCCATTACAGAAATATAGGATTCAAAGAAAACTTGTCGATCTAAAAATTACTTAACTGGATTTTGAAAAAAGCATTACTTTCTTTATGATTAAAATATAGTGAGTGTCTGTTACCTGTCAACTCATTTCAAAGGTCAAGGTGGTATCGAGTGAAAGCCCGCTATCATGGACAGCTGAACTAAGGATGACCAAAAATGACAAGACCTGATATTATCCCCAGTCGCAAAAGTATATCCCAATATGAAAAAAAAACATCATATGACAAGCAACAGTGAAGTTCACAAATAATCCTGAATTTGAAGTTTCTTCCAAGTGTTCATCAGATAGTCATCAATAAAAGATCATTTTTTTTCCTAATTACTGGAGTTCTTTACAATCCTAAAATTCATTCTATTTCCAATATTCATATTCTGATCCTAATTATCTAAAGTTACTTCCTGCACAGGAGGGTATAACATATCTATGTGTGACAGAAGTCCATGGTTCTATGAGTGCCAGAAGTTTTTCCATCCAGACCAAATTTGAATAGAATAGCAGCATTCATGAAGAAGGAAGGATAGAGAGAATGGATGAAGATGGGAATATTTTTTTTTGATATATATTTTTTATTATTTTTTAAAATTTACTGAAGCACAAAATTCAAGTCTTGAATAGAAAGAGAATACCTTGCAGATCATTTGAAGAATGGTAATGATGGCTCTAAAATATCCAATGTGAAAGACAGGAAGTTCAAGGTCAATATAACCAAAATGCCCAGTGCAATCCGCCAAGCATTTACCACAAGTTTCACAGTTGTTGTCTCGTTCACTTGTGCCCTAAAAAAAATAAACAAACACCAAAAATCTTAATAATTTTCCAAGTCAGCCATCTTCTAGGCTATAAACCACTAGTAATATTTAGTATATAAGAATGAGGGTAAAGGTATGAGTCTATTCAATTTCTAAAATGACTGAAATAAATTTATCCAAGCTCCATGTAAGACATAAGATAAATAATGCATACGCTTCTTTCACTTATCGCTAAAATTAGTATGATATTTTTCTGTTTGTATGTGCATTGCCGTAACCCAACAAAGCCAGAATATAGAAGTATTTTTTACATCATGATAGAATGTACAACATTATATTATAGAGTAATCATACTAATAATCACTTTTTTTAGAAGTTTTTTTAACCTAACCTCAAATTCTGATAATACTTTTTCTTCCTTTTAGAGGTCAAAATTGAGAGGAAACTTTTTTCCCCCTCTTTTGGGAAAAATACTAATTATTGAGTAGTTTCCCCATCTTTATTTAGTTGCAAATGATTATAATATCAATTTGATACAAAGGAAATGATTTGACAAACAGCTTAATGGCCAGCGAAGACAGCATTTAAGCAAATATATGAAAAGAATGGTTGTTGGGTATATGTAGGTACATCAATAGATCTGAAGCCTAATGAAAAGAGCATTTATTTCACAGAACAAATATTTATTTTTCAATATAATCGCTATCCTTTTCAATGCACTTCACCAAACAATGTCTGTTAATCACATAGATTGAATGTTATATGGTGGAAATTTCAGATCAAAATTCAGCTACTAACTATAGGTCAGACAAAAGATTTTCCAATCAAACCCTCATATTTTTTGACATGCATACAATTTCAATCTTAATTTCCATCATAAAAAAACATTTACAATGCTTCCCTATCTCTCCAAAAGTACAGTCCAAATTTTAAACAACCACTGGATGTAAATAGAAATCTAAGATTATCAAATTATTATGAAATGTTTTAATGGTTCAACATTACCATCCTGTGATCAAGGACTCCATGTGGAACTGGTTTGCGGCCTCCACCTTGGCTATAGAGATCATTACAAACAACATGAATATGAGATGCTTGCTGCATCTGATTTTTGCTCATGAGGCCGAAGGTCACGTGGCTACTGAAAAATTTGAAAAATTAAAAAAGCATTAGTCAAAAAAGAAAAAGAAAAAAAATGACAAACAAATTTTTCCCTAGAGCAGAGCTTTTCAAACTGTGTTGTGACACTTTTGTATGTTTCTAATGATATCAATGAGAGAAAATACTTTTCCAGAGTCAGTGGAACTGCTGGAATGACATTATATATTTGGTTCAGCTAATAAAACTTGAGTAACGTGTGACAAAAAATTTTAGTTTTAAAAAGTGTGTTGCCAGTACAAAAAGTTTGGAAAACTTAGCTCGAAAGATTGTCAAGCTACAAATATTAATCAGTCTATTGCATGAAAAACCAAAATTTGAACTCGGTTTATTTTCCAAGCCAATAAGAGTTAGGATACCTTCCACATGAAAACAAAAAAATGCTTGTTCCTACCTGCCTATAACATTCATGACACTTCCAATCCCACCCTAAAACATTGAATTTACTATTACAAGTTATGTCAAAAATGGTCATTTGGACTGATTTGACCAATGACCACTAATCAGTTCCATAAGTACTGTAATCAATTATAATGGGATCTCAAATAATATTTGTAGATAAGAATTAGTAAGTTTTTTTTTTTTTTTTTTACATTATTATTATGTATTATACATTATAGTATTATGTTACCCACATATTTTGACCCTGGTTTTTTACATTAAATTTCTCACATTGTACATAAATACAATTTTTCAGTTAAACAAGAAAAAATATATGGACTGTGATAATGTGAAATATCAGATTATAAATTATTCATTCATTCAATTATTTTCAAGATTATAGTTAACTTATTTACAAGTTGTAATGGAACATAATATCAAAATTAATTTTTTTTATGAATTATGAGTTTATATTCATTTTCGATGGCTATATTCTATCCTATTCCCTTTTGTTGTACAACCACATGACCTTAAACCCTAATCTTTTTTAATTAATATACTGGTAGATAAATGTAGACTACAAGCAATATGTTGTAATGCACCAAGTGGGAGTAGCTTCCACTTATTTTTATTTCTATTTTTTTTTAATTTACCAGCATAAAATGGAAGATTGTCTAATTCAGTAAGAAGCATGAATTAATGTTGTTCTCGATAGTAGCAACTTGGTTCAAATCCTGATGTCACTTTATTGCAGCAATATACGTGGGAATTAAAATAATTGTTGATAAATGTAAACGTTGATTTAAAACAGTCTAATTCTGCCTTGAAGTCCCCAAAAGTAATTTTTTACAACAAAATTTATGCTATTTTCTGGCAACTAAACATTAAATTTTAGGTATTTGCAATCTATTTTAAAAGATCTTTAAAAAGCACAGAGAGAGGCACGAATTCAAATTCAACCCTTCAAGAATCTGATGTTTTTGAACACATGTTGCTACTGTTATGCAAAAACTATTATCAAACAATGAATAATACGTGGATGATGCTGAGAACTTGAAAGTCTCTCTAATTCACTCCCTGCATAGCTCAATAGCTAGAAATTGAAATGCTCAAAAACAAATGTAGCATTACCACTATGATTTATTAAATAGAACATTTTTAATCAATCAAGATATTTTAAATTTTTTTAAATATAGGTTTTACAGTTTGAAGCTTTTAATAATGAGTTATTTGCTAACTTTAGCTTAGTTTTGGCACAAGGCCATTTGTATGTGGCACCCGGTAAAGATCAAACTCACTACTCAATAATAATCATCTGCTACCTCACTAACCATTAGGTACGTGCAAAAAAATGGACGAAATGTGTCAGTGTGAAATCAACACCTCAGAATTTTTCTTAATAATTCAGCAAGAATTAGCATATTTGATTTTGATGTATAAAAGAAAAAAAAAAAGAGAATTTTCCACTCGAAATTTCCGAGAACAATTTTTTTTTTTCATGATTCCTATCCTACCTTTTATTCTTCGGATGATTTAGTCTATTCATACAGTGCTGCTTTCATTGATTCTTACACATCAAACAGATAAATCCCTTGAGGTATTAATTATGTTTACCTTTTTTAGAAAAATATTACAGAAGCCTTACATTGAGATTTTAGCAAAACAGGGAAATTAAATAAAATATTTTTCCTCTCAGCAATTTATTAGTTTTATTCGCTTAATTATAGTCTATTAGGAAAAAATATTCAAATCTTTTTAAAAATGGCATTATTATTGAGTTTTTACAGAATATAAGAAACATTAAACTTATAAATAGTCAAAATCTACGTAATGATCATCATTCTTTTCGTTCAGACAAAGAATGAGGCAAAAACAAATTCGTTTCGAGAAAAACATTTAGAAATGTTCAATTTTAATTATGTTTCTACAATCAGGTATCGAATTCGGTCTGAAAATTTCCGTTCATTTCGTCCTTACCTACTAAATTCAAATTATTAATGGTCCAGGGCCGATCGTGAGGATCGAACTCACAACTCAATAAAAATGATACGCTAGACCATCTCGCTAAACATTACACCACTATGACGAGGTACCCATCATTCGAGTATATTAACATATACCAAATAAACGTTCATTTTTAATAGCGAGGGAGAGGGGGACGTATTTATTTTCGTAGAATTCAAGTTGCAACGAAAAAATTTGTAAGTAACATAACAGAGTAACAGGTGAAGGCTTCCATGAGAGACATTTCCGATAAATTTGAGAAAAAATATTTCAAAATAGACATAATTCCTTCCTTTTTTTTTTTTAAATCTTAAATCGACACAAGTCTTTTTTGGTTTTGGTTTTTTAATGATAAACTCTATTCATTTGTTTACTTCACGGTCAGAGCATAGCATGGGGAAATATTACTGAATTATGAATTTGTACATGATGTCGTAAACGAGGAGAGGATGAGAAAAAATTGGTAGCCAATTGAAATAGATATTACTTGACACTTTTTTTTATTACAGGTCAAAATAAACTTACATCTTTTTAGCCACATCGGCCTCACGAAACTGTTCTTTAACCATTTTTGGTGCCGGTTCAACGACTTATTGCGCGAACGTCCACCATGAATGATTCTCCATGTGATAAAACGACGGATACGGAAGTTTGCATAAGACGGTGTTGACTGAAATTTTCTCCTCGACTAAAAACAATCAGCGGAAATCTTTCGTAATAAAAGAATTCGCAAAAAATAACGCCTGGGTGATAGTCCTTTAGTTTCGTTATTTTCTATCACATATAGTTATTTACTAAGCTAAGTTTATTCTGGAAGTGTTTTGATCTTAGCTTGGTCTACGATCAAACTCTAAATTTAAAAAGTGAGTTTATTACAGTGATATGAGCTTCCAACTCTTATTTTTCAATTTTTAAATAAAGTTCTTTCTTCATCATTTGTATCACTAATTTATCGATTTCACTGTTGCCTTTTATTCAAACAATATCGGTCATTACAGTACACTTTTAAAACGCTTAAGTAAACAGCATGAAAATCAGAAACTGCTTCTAAGAAAATTTGAACTCGCATCCAATATTTCCCATAGACGCTGCCTTTATCACCTCGCCCACAAAAGCCTTGCAAGCAGGACACAAAATCATTCTGCTCTTGGGATGTCTCATAGAAAGTTATTTATCTCTGCCCAATTTCCACGCATTAACCAGGATCCAAGAAGAAACTTCCAATCAATTGTTTGGTTCTTAGAACGGAGAATTCTCCAAGAAGGGAAACAAATATTTTGATTGAATATATAATTTTCTTGAAACTACATATATAACATAGATGTGGTGCTAACAACTGCATCCCATTAAAAAAAAACTACTTGCTACTGAAACTGCAGCAGATTAGTTTTGGCTCTATGCCCCATAAGGAGTTTACAGGAAAACACAGCAAACAACATATACAACAGCCCTTGAAGTTGATACTTCAAAGTCCAAAATCATACTAATATGAAATCCGGCTAATTTTGTTACAACTCCAAGTCATTTCCGGCTCATACAGCAGAGTCTTGGAACATATTTACAACATCATGACCCCAAAACCTAAACATATTTTGAACCTGTAGCAAGCCATGAAACGAGGAAATAAGATTTAAGCTCTGGTGAGCAGATTTCAGGTTTTACCAAACTATAAAAAACCATTTCTTACAATTGTTCTTTGGCAGTCAGTCAACTGCAGATGCAAACCATGACTGTCCAGACTCTTGCCTGGTGATATCTACTCATTTCAGAATAACTTGACCCTTTGTCAGTCACCATCACTATCTAAACTATCGCAGCATACGCATCTCCAGGCCACATGCATCTAAATATATTTTCAGGGGTACGGACACAACCATTAGACAATTAAATAGCAAAATTGAAGACCAAAACTGACTGCTTATAATCAACAAACCAAAGCTTTCATCACACAAGTGACTTCACAAAGATCTTGGCAGTTGACCCATATGCTAAGAACAAGAGGCATACAGCAAATTTAATCTGTCTTCACTTTTTCGTCGCCCATCTTTACATCTCCGTCATTCAATTTGCAATGTGCATACTCTTTCCACCCAAATTGCATTCATGAAAACTTTTTACGTGGCACATGTGTTCCAACAGATGACTCATGACAAGACTTTTCAGCAAGTCCTCAACAACAAGAAACTTCCGACTCGAGACTCAGCATCTCTCTCTAAATATTCGACTTTTTTTTTTTCTAAATGTGGGTTTTCCTGTTGGTGCTGGGCCCACAAACTATACTAAACCAGCCGTGGTTCTGGGTTAGTAAAAGAAGGCAACAAGACGGAATTTCGTTTATATGTTTTATATAGAATATTGATTATCAATATCTCTGGAGACGGGAAATGCCTATTTACAGTTGAAAAGAGAGGAGGCCGATTATCATCTAAGTCAAAATGACGACTGGTCTCTCATGTCACGAACGGTAGTCTACTGAATGGGAGCAGCGGTTGACGGTTACTAAGGGAGGCGTCTAACACGAGAGAGCTGGCAACGATTCACTTCTCCAAACCCAAATTTTACTCTGACTACTTGTTACGAAGATTCCTCTTATTTAAGCCCTTGGTATCAACACTGTATCTCTTGTAATTGACTTCCCTTCTCTCCCTCTCCTGTTATCTTGGTCTCTCCGGAAAACCCCAAACATTGACCTTCATTCATCTCGCGACGCAGGTCTGTCCAAGATCATAAATTAGTCTCCCCCTCTCTGAAGGACTCTGCAAACAACTTTTCCTTCACAAGCTTTACTCTTTCTTTCATAAGCTTTACTCTCTCTCTCTCTAGACCCCAGACACCGGCCCTTATATCTGGCTTTGTTTTTGAAACCCAGGATTTGACAGATGACACTAGATTGAAAAAGTACAGGTAACTCAACTTCCCATGACATCTCGAAAAACACATTAGGCCCTTATCTGGTCATCGAATCGGGAACAAAACCTTTTCCAAAAGCATTTGTTTTTGCAACCCAGGATTTGACAGAAGACACTAGATTGAGAAATTGCAGGTGCCCGCACTTGGAAGCACACAATTCTCATATTATCTCGAAAAACACATTATCCTTTTTAACACAGATAACTCCTTTTGTAATAACAATAGTAATTACTGGTAATAACCATAGTAATTTTTGGTAACAGCCATAGTGATTTTCAGGACACGGGGGACTCCTGGCCCCCTAGTGTCACATAAATATTCAAGTTTTCGGTAAGTGTGGCGACTCCTACATTTTAGCCCGGAATCGAATACAAAACCCTTCTTTTATCTACCTATCTAAAACGCCACTTCTTACGATGACTCCATATAAAAGTGGTCAATCATTTATTTAGCCCCAGCATCTTGAGCCGGTTATCTTCCTTTAATTCTTTCTAAACTCGCGACTGGCATAATATCAATTCTTTGACCGCGACTATATGTATACATTGTCTTGTCACTTATGTTCCTCGATGTGAATATTTGCAAAAACTTTATAGCTATAGAATGCAAATACTTCAAATACTATTTTTGGCGACCACGCAAATGCAGCGATCATTATTTCGCCCTTTTTAGCTCCTTTTTGCACTTATCCTGAACTGGCTGACTTTTTTATAATCTGGCTTAGTCAACTATACCACTCATTATAACGGGCTCGACTCATCAGTCTCCATTCAATAGATAGACGAAACTATATTAGACCCGTTATGCCATGTGTTCCCTTATATACTTATTCTATCCTATATTTCATTTTTATGCATAGGAATAACCTTAACCTAACAGGCCTCTACTCTTCTCGTCTTAACACAATAAAATGTATTGGCGTTTTCATTACATGTATTTCATTTCTATTCTTTATTTCTACATTAAATATATCTCATTTTTCACGTGTATGCGTCTTTTTTTATACTGTTTAATATCTACGTTCACATTAATACTTGGCACGCATGTTCTCTATACATCTTTTCTCATTCAACTTTTCCACTGATGTTTGCGTGGGTCAGCTAAAACAGCGGGCACCCATTTTCCAACGGGAACTACTAGAACTATCCAGAACCATAATTCTACAAATTTTTGATCTTCCAACATGGATAAATTCTTACATAAGAATCCACACCGCTTGTATTCTAGTATGTATACCAAATAAGATAAAAGTTAATATTAACAAAACTTTCAACCACGCCTGGCTGCTGCAGGGTCAAACTCCACTCCATCTACCCCCACTGAAGATGATTGCATTAACTTTTGTATTGTATAGACGATAATTGAATGCATAGGTATATAAGCTACGTCAGTTTAGCTCAGTTGGTAAGAGAGTTACCTTTCAAATCATGTTATGGTAATATTATATATAGGTTTAGTTTAATGTGATGATATATAAAAAGGGAAAAGTTTATTCCAATGAATTTGATGAGGGCTGTTCTTGTTAAAGGGGAGAAACAAAGTTAATCCTATCTTGGACTGAAGTTTAACAACAATTTCTTCAGAAGAACTTTTCTGTATTTCAATCTAATGAATGTTTCAATCGACTCACATAAATTTCTTTTATATAAATTCAAAATGTAAATACATACACAAAACTTGTATGAACTCCTTACATTGCTATATGAAGAATACCATCACAAATATTTGTATACTTTGTCTCTGGAATTTGCACCAATAAAAATCGTTGATTTGTTTTTCTTTATCATGTTCTTGAGTTTCATTACTTCTTTTCCTGTTTTGATGTCTCATTACTCAAGCCAAACATGCTAATACAACTTCTCCCTGATTGAGTATGGGTGACAAGAAGTTTATTACTACCTAAAAGACCTAAAGTGTAGTTTCATACAGCAATAAAATATCTTTAAAAGCCTAAAAGAGTGGTGGATATTTAAGCTCACCATGAATCAGAATCTTTCAACAAGCAATGGTGAGCATTTTATAGAAGACATCATTTGAGCTCATGTTACAGCCACTATTTTCACAAACTTTTTTCAATTTACTATGTTTAGATAAATTGGCAATTTTGAATTAAATCCAAAATCTTTCTTGACTACTAGTTGATATGGACATAGCGGGTCAAGAATGAACTTTCATTTTACAAAACACATTTATGCTACTGACTTCAATTAACTTTAGTTTTTATTAAAGCTTTATGTTATTAAATTACACAGGGCTAGTTTTCCTGTTTACACTTTCTTCTTGAGATGCTGTGCATGAAGTTTTTCAAGTTTTCTCATGTGCACAAGAAATCATTCTGCTATTCTCTTGATCTTTAGTTTGATCTACTGCAAGATGATTATTGCTTCTCATTTCTTTTTTTTAATTATTCAAACCAGTCTGTCTGGTAGCAGATGTTGCTATTACTATATATGTAATTTCTTCGGTTGATATCCTTTATAGTGCATCTGTCAGTAAATGTTTGAATCTATACTCATGCAATGTTGTAGGAATGAGTTGGGGGGTTGAACTAGGCATTTTTATATCTCAAAATGTTCAGGGATACCAGTTGTCTGTTGCCTTCTTTCTCCATGAAAGACTGTCTTGAACATTTGGTGGAGTTCATCTGACCTTTTTTTAAACAAGCTTGTACAGTTCTTTAAATAAAATTCTCGAGTTTAAATTACCATACACTGTGATGAAAAACAATTTCCTTTTGATTTTATTGAAAATCAACATTTCCCTATCATGATTCAAAATCACAAGTGATTGGTAGGTAGCTGTCTTATCAACTGAGCTAAGCTGATACACCTACAAACTCATTTATCATATTTACAATACAAATGTTGCAGTACTCATCTTCAGTTTGAATCGAAGTAGGAGTGGAGTTTCACCCTGCAGCCCCCAGGCTTGTTTATGCTATAGTTTTAATGCTCATATTAAGAGTGAGGGTTTGTAGGTAGATAGTGAAGGTGATAGGATCCACTCAAATAATGATTGGTGTGATTTTCTAGGCTCACTGTTCATAACACTGGACCCCATAAAGGGGGAGGATAATTTTTTTGAGAAAATACTTCCTTCCCAATGCTTCAAACTATGCATTATTCCCAGTTACAGATTCAGTTTTTAGATAGTTCGATACCAATTCATGCTAAGTTACTATACTTATGTAACAGTGTGATTTTGCTGTCCATAACACTTGACTCAGGGGTAAAATAATTCCTGATAAAAGCACTTCCTTCCCACTGTTTGAAACTATAGACTCTTCAACTCAAATTTGCAATCATTTTTTCTCAGAAAATGATTTTGTAGAAATTCAAATATATCAATGAATATTTCCACAGGTAGAAACTAGTTAAAACAAAAAAATCTATAATTTATAAATACATTGATGTTATTCATATATGTATTAAAATAGTATAGACAGTCTTTCTTTGACTAGGTTGTTATGACAAAACTGGTGTGGTGAGAGAGTTCACAGAAAGTTCAGTAGGTCATGGTGGTGTTAATAGTTGTTGTAAGATGAAAGGGACTGATTTTTTTGTGTTGAGGTAATCTGTCTATAAAAGCGGACCATCAAAGAGTATGTGTTCATTGGGGATGCCTGAGTGATAAATAACTATTTAAGCTCTCCTTAAAAACTGGTTGATGACTTATTGGGTTCAAAATTTTTTTTTCTCCTGCCAGATAGGATCCCAGGGCCTGCTCTTAGCAGCAAAAACCGATTTGTTGAAAAATAAGTTTATCCGGGTCAAAGTCTGATTGGTTGTTTAAATCAACTTTTTTTCTTTTTCTAAAACCTAAAAAACAAACTAACAACCACACATTTTTTTTTGCGGGGAGTTAAATATGAGTCTCAGTAGTGATGAATTCCATCAAAATATCAACTTAGCTGGAAACGTGTCATTACTATATAACACATCAACATTCCCATTAGGATGTATGCTAGTGTATTCAACTATAGATAAGTCCATCTCAGCGTTTTCTTGGACAACTTACAAGGTCTCATCCATTGAAACTTCGGTGAACAGTCCAGCATGGTTTCTATTCAGTAGGCAAGTGTGCAATTCTTATGGAACAATTTTACGAACTTGATCTTCACACAAAAAAACGTTGTGGCAATTATATCCACTAAGAATCAATATGACCGCAGCTGTATCAAATACATTTTTTTTTTGGATATGAGTGGTAGTTTGATGCTACTGAAACCATCTTAGTTATCAGCAGAGACCTGGAAAAAGTGTCCTTCTGACACTGAAATGAAAATTTTAAGACAATTTTGCCCATTAGTTACAATATCCTGGATATTAGAGCTTTTTTACACTATTCCAATGTTATTTTTGGAGGGGTGGGGTCAAAATGTGACAATCAAATGCAGCTGGGGGATGCAGAAAAATTTTGAATTACCAAGCATCTCAGAACCCAAATTCCTTGTGTTGAAGCAGTCAGAGATGGAAATATAAGTTTATTTCTAGCTGCTCATTATGGCTCTGATACAAAAGTAATGCCAAATAAGTCTGAATAATTATAGTTTTCTTTTTATCCTTATGCAAATGCCTTGGATAATCTCAAAGCAAATGTATACCTTGACTTGATAGTGAAGATAACACACAAAAAATTCCTATTTAAAATAACCACTGTACAAATAAGAATTTTTTCTATACAAAATCTCAAAATTTCATTCAGTGATTTTTGGCACTGAACTTCATAGTTAAGGAAATAGGATGACACTGCTGTTCATAAACTATCAAGATGCCCACCCCTGAGGTGAGTTCTGTACTTAGACTTCATGATTTTCACAGGTCAAAACAGTGATATGCAGACCAAAAAGGTGTTTTTATCTCGTTTGCTGCATTTTATGACGGATAAGGTAACTTTACATTATTATTATTTTGTTATGCTACCATCCTGCACACGACATGACTGGTGGTGAGGGGACTACATTTCCACAACTGAGCTGAGAGCAGCCTATATAATACTCTTGACCATAGATTACCATTAGAACACTAATACAATCCTGAACAGAAATCAGCCCTTTCAGATGGTAATGTTATAAATTTTGGAGAGCTCTGATAGATAGCCTGTTGGTTTATTCTCAGCTGAAGGAAAGTGTTCAAACAATTTTCCACAACATTCATATTTACTTTCATTTTCCTCGACTGAAAATTGGTCAACTTTCCAGGACACATGAGAACCCTAACAGGAGCATATCTTTATGTCTATCCACCTTTTGATAAATTAGGTCTAGGAAGAATATTTTTCTATTTTCCATCATAGCTCTTTTGCATAATTTGACCATCTTTGACAGTTTATTCTGCTGAGACTAAGTGAATGAAATAAAAGGAAAGGTAGAATGCATTCGTGATTCTTGAAATGTTTGCAGAGATCAACTAAATTGTGCCAAGCTAAACTTGGTGAAAAATCTGTAAGCCGAGTCCTGTTATCAAGTTAACATCATGTTATCCTTAGAATCAATCAAGATAAATATGACAACAGATTTCGCATTGGGAAGGACACAGATACCAAGTGCTACTAATAGAATGGCTGGATAGAATGGATATCATAAATATAAACAAGAGTAGCTCTGCAGAGGCAAACTCTACTTCAACTGAAGATGTTTACTGCAACTTTAAATTATATATAATAAAAAAAAATTTATTAGAATCAAATAAGCCTGTATCTATGATTTATCATCAAATATCTAAAACTTGTCGACTTAGCTCTGTCAGTAAGAGAGACTCCAATCAGTTAGTCATGAGTTCAAAGCACAGTAAGGTAATGTGATCTTGTAGGAACTATCAGGTTGATGCAAAAATCACCAATGCCATCTTTTGCACTATGTTAGGGGATCTAGAATGTTTTTGTCATGTATTTACTGCTTGTGTAAGCATACTTCAAAAATTGAAAGCAGAAATGAGATATCTATTTTTGTGAAAATCATGGCTATAAAATGTACACATTTTACTCATGTTCAATTTGAAAAAAATGCATTGGAAGCAGGGTAATGATACAAGTGCAAGCAAGTGTCAGAAATGGTTTGCTAAGAGAGAAACATTTCAAGCTCTAGAACCTAGAACACAGGTTGATCTCAAAACTTTAAAACTGATGGACATTTGCAGAAAAATCAAGTGAATGGATAAACTATATTCACAAGCTTTAGAGAAAATGTTTTAAATAAGCTTTTAAAAACAAGTCAGCAGTTAAACAATGGTCTTTTCCTTAAAAAACAAACAAAAAGTCATTTACTGGCAATGAAAATCATGCCCATGTCAAGCACAGGCTTCACAGCACCTCAAATGAAACAGGTAGTTCTTTTGTGTTTGATGTTCATTATCACAAAATGCTGAACAGGAATGAGGCATTGAAACAAAAAAATATTTTCCCATACAAGGAAATCAACAAGTGATTTTGCTTCATAACCATACTTGTATAGTAAATGAGACAACCATCATAGAGCCGAGATGAGTAGCATCTAGCATTCTCTAGATTCATTGTCTCAAGTTGATGCAATACTCCTTGTCTGGTTTCCAACAATCTAGAGATGATAATTCTGCAAACAATCAGATCAAAACTGGGAATTTCCTTTCATGATAGATTACATTATTTGCAATATGGTGTAATGTCAGGAATTTTTGTAAATAAAGCTGTCATAAAATGCTGGAAACTTTTACACCAGGCTTTTCTATAATTTCTTCCAACTTTCTGATAGAAAGTCCAAGAAAGAGTCAACAGGAGACAAACCTACGATTTTGGCAGTTAAAGGTATGCAAAGAGGATGAAACAAACTATCTTATTGGTCAAAGTTATCTCTTGACATTGTTAGACTAGAGGATTGCTCAGTATATAGGGTGAATGAGAATAACCTATCAAAAATATCCAACTTTGTAAATATTGCCCACTTTTCAAGACTCCCTCTTATGAGAGGTGAGCACAACATCAAACCACTAACTCAGAATCAACATATCATAACCAACATACTGCAAAAGTTTAATTGAGGCTATACCAAAATACCCGCCCAAAATGAAATTTCATCACAGCAGGTAAGTTTTATCACAATGGTCTAAATCAAAGCTAGTTAGACTACATTTGCCCAATAAATGATGTTATTACTAATTCCCAATAGGGAGTTTATTTCCATCCTCACCGTACAGCCAGGTCTCCTGGCTCTGAATGCAAGTTGATTGAAAGCCAGTAAAAATATAAGCTGAAGATGTAAATCAAAAAAACCCTTTGGAACCAAGACTTTCATGAAACATGACAGGACAATTTCTATTATTGTTTACAGAGTAAGCCTATTGGAGAGTGAATGATCCTAGTCCATGTCTCACCAAATTCAAGGCCTCAATTTTTTGATTTGGAGAATCAAGGTTTCCAATGTTATCAAAACAATGGAGATCAAATATTTATGAGCAGTCTAAGCAGCTATGATTGTTAAAAAAAATCTTTCATGTGTAGTCTTATCTTTTGCTAACACATTTCCAGTAATTGTCAACATTAAAAGGAAAATAAAAAATTTTGAAATCTTTTAGAGGCAAATTATATCAACTCCTGTATTTGCACAAGTCATTTCTGAAAGAGCTATTTAAAAAGTCCATTTCATTTTAAAATCCACATGTACAAGCAAATTTGCATTTACTGAAAAATTACATTTTTCCGAGTAAAAATTTTTAGAGATTGGCACAAAGCAATTAACAGTGTATGTAGATTTCCCAAGGTCAATAGATAGGCAATCAATCTATATACTATACATGTGATATCTAAGAAATTTTCAATCAGGAAGAAGTAAATACATAGAACAAATTTTTACTCATTGAATGCAAAATTCAATCAACTCCTTGTTATTTAATCAAAACACTAATTGCATAATGTCTAGAAACACCATCAAAAGGCTCAATACACTATGGCCTTCCATTGTTGGACACTTTTTAGATTACATTTACACACCAATTTGGTCATTGGCACTGTAGATTTCAGAAGAGACGATTGGCAGCTGATTTCTACATGATACAATAACTCAACCCTCCAAACTGATCAATTATATTGAGAGATTTCTAAAGATCACATAATGAATAAACAAGACAAAGCCAGCAAATTCATTTACAGAATTTTATTTCCAGCCATACAAAGGAATTATACCCTTGAGGGATACAGCATCTGAAACAAAAGAAAAAGAAATCAATTTAAAATTTATCAAACGTTTTATGCATGTTGTGCAAGGGAGTGAATATGTGCATTAATTTTTTCTTCTTATGATGCTTGGAATCTTTGTGGAGTGTCCCTGGCCAACAATGCTGACAAGTTAATTAAAATTCAGAATCTATGTTTCAAGTTTCTCAAATCATACCATCAAACAATGAAAAACAAACTAACTGGACTTAGTATAAAAAAAATGCATCATCATTACAATCAATGGATTGGAAATATTTTCCAATATTGATTCACATGGTTTGCATACCTAGAAACAAATCACATCTTAATCGAGTGAAGAGGTTATGGGGAGTTGATACTGAGCTAATTTTTCCCCATATCTTCATAACCTAGACATAAAACTAGAAAGAATACTCAGCATTCCTTTGAATGCATATAAACTAAAAATTCAAGTTTACTTCATCAGAAATATAAACATGCAAATTGTTCTCTTCGGAATGTGAGCTAAGTAAAGAGAAAATCTACTTACAACTCTGATACGTCTGCCAATGGCTCTTGAGGGCAAGTTTTTCCTGAACTTAGCACGAACAGCTCCACTGTTTCCATGAGGACGAGTTACTTTTCCCCAAATAATTCGGATATGGCTGGTATCTTTTGTTCCAGGAACATTGGTCTTCCTACAAATCAATAGAAGACATGATGAAAATTTGCACATAAGCCATAAAATCAGTTCTAGGTGCAAAGCCTATTATTATTGTATCAACCTACTAATAACAGATGAAAAGGTGGAGGAAGAAAAGGAGTTTTAATTACAGTGCAACTATAAGAAAGAAAAAAATTGTATTCTCAACAGAGCAATATTGTTTGAACACGCAAAAAAATACCAAACAAATCAGAATGGCACAATTTTTTAGTGTACATTTATTATTGCACTAACCACATACCGTTCAAGAATACATCTTGATAGGAGACTGAATCTAGTGCGTATCAAGTTATAACGTGCAATTTTTCAAGTTTACTGGACTGCACAGGATAGATAAATTGAATAACAATTACCAATGGTGTTTTTACTTTCAAGAAAATATCAGTATAAAACAAACGACTTCATTTTCACATGCAAGAACCGAATACAATGACCAAATCAAAAACTAATGAATTCACTCACACTTCCAAAGCCCAACCCTAGTCTAATTGTTTTGCTCAAGTTAGCAAATCCCATTTAAAAGGAACTACTAATAAAGGACACAGTTTTGGAATAATATTGCAAGAAGAAATGAACTTTGGGCCATTCTTAAGCAAAGAATTTGAATGATCAGTGATTTTTCACCATGTACAACTATAAGTATAATTTTACTTCAACTTGATTTCCAAGTAATGGGGGGGGGGGTGTCTGAAATTTCATAAAAATTAGTTCATGCAAAATAACAAGAAAAGAACTAAATCAATCCACCCCCAATCCATTCACATGTCCTTTTCTATAAAAATAAATACATCTTTTTCATAAAGTTTTGCTCCACTTGATTTTTAGTAAACTTTTAATGCTACTTCTAAATATAAATAGTTCTACATGTTTACTCGTATATAATAAGTGCAGAAAAAAAAAATTCCTGCAAATTTGTACAGGGTTCTCTCTGTTTACAAATCATAAGTTTACGCGAAAATAACATTTGGAGAAACTGAACTTATTTATAAGGATGGATCTTTTTTCTAGAAAAAAAATTGAATGCAATGGGTCTAAGATCACAATTCAAGTATTTGGTGATTGTTACCTGTGCTCAATCTAACAACCATTTTCAGCATTTTTTTCTTTTGCAGCAGGTTTGTTTGAATTTAATGACAAATTTAGTATCACAGAAAATTTTGTTGGGGAGAAGAAGAAGAAAAAAAAAAACATACTTCAACTAAATTTTTACATAAAAACCAAGTGAAATATATATATGCAGGAAGAATTGGGGTTTCTAAAGAAGATGTTTATGCTTATGGTCATCCATTGTGAAAAAAATTACATTGTTCAAATTGTCAGGTACCTCTGCCGAAGAATGGACAAATTCTGTTAGGTTCACCTTTTAGATTTCAATGAAGCAAGGAAGTTAGACCCTAGTGCAGCCAAGCCCATCCTCATCATAAATGCAATACCATTATACACTCAATATATTTTACAAAGAAAACAATATTTCAAGCTAATAAAGGCTCTGATTTCATCATTTTCTCATTCTCAGGAGAAATTAAGTTTTATAGTTGATTAGCAGAACTTATACAAATAATATTCACTACATATCTTGTCATTGATGTATAACCTAATGCAAGCCAACAAAATGATAATTTTTGTGAATTCACTTTTAATCCTGAAACCAGTCTAGCAATAATAACATCCTTAATTACTAGGTTCATTTGTTACAAGTTATTCTAATGCATATTCAACAATAATGTAAACATATCCCATAGAATTTTTTATCATGTATGCAAGAATATGAAAAGAAAAAGACAAAAACAAACACCACCAAACCCTAACGCTTGCTGAAATGCTGTTAAAGATATAAACGCTGTGTTCCAGGGGCAAACATCTAGAGTTGAGCATTTCGGTAGTTGGATTACTATTCAGATTTTATAGCAACCATTTTGTATCATTTACAAATAATACTTGCACTGTAAGAATGATCAAATCACCCCTTCCTTGAACATTCTATCTTCTGAAGGTAATTTTCCAAAGAGAAAGGTTTCATTGTATTCTAGTGTCTCTCCCTTTGCCACACAAAATGTTATTCTCATTCAATCATTTTTACAACTTCATTATCACATAATCAGTACATTACAATCTCCTTAAAACGAGGCTTTATTAACTTTCAACTACTTGCACCATCCTTGCCTTCTCAAAAAACAAAAAATAATGATGTCTCAATTCATTACTCTATGTACGTGAAAGACATTCCAAATAACAGCCTTAGCCATTCATTTCAAATATATGTATAATAAAAATGTAATATTAGAAGAGCATCTATGCAATCTGAAACTTATTAATCACTCAACCTCCAAGGAAAGATTCCTTTAAGTTGCAAATATTTCTCAGTATTACAGAGAGAGAGAGAGAGACTGCAAAACAAAAACTCAGCAGAGATATAGTTGTTTGAACACTAAAACAATACCAAACTGATCAGAATGGTACAATTTTTCAGTGTACATTTAATATTGCACTAACCACATACCAATCAAGAACATATCTTGATAGGAGACTGAATCTAGTGCCTATCAGTTAGAGTCAATCTTATTAGTTAAAAATGATCAAACCCTCATGATTTCCATGGCTAATGTAAAAGGATCAGTACAGGAATACAAAATTGTTCAACAACCACGCCAGCTAGGATCTTCGCATTATTTGTATTAAAATCATGTTTACTGTTTTTTTGTCCTTGTAATAAGTCAAATGAAGGGGGATTTACTCGCCATGAGATACATTGAGTTTATATTACTATATTACTGGTTACACACTTGACTCTTTATTTCTTCTAACCTCTAGCGCATTATACCAATGCACTTTTGGGCAGATTCGATCTGTGAGACTGACCCTTTTCAGGTTAATTCCCCTAAGTCCAGAGCAATATACTTGAACTTGGATTTCAAACCCACTAGTGCTACAACATTCTGACGAGATTTTAGAACAGTTTATATTGCATCTTCACATGAAAAATTCTGTGGTGGAAGCATCAAAAGAAAGAAAATCTATCATTGAACTTTTTTAACAGGGACAGAAGAATTCCACAGTATGGCTTCATAGTAGTGATACCCTCACACTATGCAGAGACATACGCACGGGGAAGTCAAATTCTTCTACTACCATTTTTAAACACCTCTCATACACAAAAAAGCATTGAAATTGAAAAATACTTCTGAATTTCATAATTTTCACCCAACACCCTATTCCCCATAATCCATCAATATGGGGGGGGGGGGGCGCTTCCCAATCCGTGCCTTTTCATTATGTATTAATTGGAATTTTACAACAAAAACTTTTGACCTGATCATCTTGAATCTAGATAAACATATTTCTCCATTTCACACCCAATCAGAATTTATGTTGGTACTTATTCAGATGTTTAGTCCTTTTTTTTAATTCACCCGGATGTCTTGCTTTTGCTGCTACTTGAAAATCAGGTGAGAAGAAAGCAGAATCATTAACACAATCCACCACTGTCATAGTTTAAACTGATGAACTTACCTTTTGGCTTTGTAAACATAGGCACACTTCTTGCCAAGATAAAAATCTGTTTCTTTCCTCGTTAGAACTCCATCAATTTTCAGAAGAGCAGTGTGCTCATATTGGTTTCTGAGACCTCGCTTGTATCCAGTGAATACAGCTTTAGCATAGAGCCTATAAAACAAAAACAATTGATTATGAAAGCAACTCAATTTGGTATCTGATTTCAGTTCACTTTGATTAAAAAGAGAAAAATCAGATCCTGCAGGCAGAACTGGTAATTGAAAAAGTTTTAGTAGACATGAAATTCTAAAAATATTTCATTAGTAAAAATAAACTAGAACGATCATCTTATACATTCAACTCTTAATTCCTGTCTATAAATCGTCGAAGGGTGAGATGAGAAAACAAGAACCGTAAGTTCAATGATCCATGTGTCCACCATCAGTGGTGGCAGGGAGAGGAAGAGTAAGTAGTCTTTCGGTTCAATTAATTTCCATACGTGTAAAATAGTGATAAAAATATTATAGAAAAATTGTAAAATGCCCCCCCCCCCATTATCAGCACCTGGTATAGACATTGACCAGGATAGATTTTCATCAAATGACATCAAACCTTCCTATTTCTGATGCTATAAGTGGGGAAGACTGTCCGATTAGGACACATCTCAACACCTCATTAAACAAGACTTGCAGCAGGTCACACTATTTGTGTAGTTCTATTCAGAGAAAAAACACACACTATGAGAAGATCAGTTCAAATTCAACAAAATGGTTGCGAAAAATGTAAACTCTTACATTAACAAAGCTCACTTTTAAAATTGATCCCATAACCTCAAAAAGAAGGTAGTTTTAGGGCAGCGTATTCTTGTTAGATTAAGTAATTCATTTTCATATCCATCTACCCACACAACTGGAGGTGGTTGGTTATTCTGACATTTGTGACCGGAGAAATTGATATCTAATGCTCAAGAAAATATAAGCAATTAACAGATCGAGCATAGAGGCCAAGTCAGACAAATATTTAAAATTTGGGCATTTAATAGTTCCCAGTAGCGGAGGATAATCAGTATTCAGTCTCTCGTTTACTTAAACTAAAAAGGGGTGCCGGGAACTTCACACCTAATAATTACAGTCTGGAAGGACCATAACACGTGGGTATTTAAATTATTAGATCCAACGGTTCAGTCATTTTGAGAATACAGTTAGAAAATAAAACATCATTTCCTTACCTGCCGGGAGTTCTCCTGGAGGCTTGTCGAGTTGGTGCTACGGCTTTTGTTACACCCTCAGACATAGTCGTATATATCCTGAAAATTATACATAAAATATTACACCCGGGTAAAAACAGATAATCAATCAACAATTAGAAAACAAAAATACACAATTCTCACGAAGAAAAGTGACCTTTTATCCATACTAAGCCACAATTGAAATATCCAGCGAGGATCGAATTCGCTGGAGTAATTCAACTTTTAGTTTACGTACATGTACAAATCACCGAGTGAGGAATAGACTCAATACTGTAGAGTAATGGTCTAGCTTGCTAACCAATGTCCAAAATTGCTGGAGTAGCATCTAAATAAAATTCGGGCACACTTTACATACATACAATTGCCAATAATACACCAACGTGCGCCATATTTAAAATAAGATACACATGTGGTTGATAATACTGCTTGAAAATAAATGCAAGATTCAAGCAATTTTATTGAAATATACGACATGTATTGTATTATTCAATAAAAATGATCAATAATGATTATTTAGAGAGTTTAAGAACCTTTCGATCTAATGATGAATATATCAACATTCAATATCTAGTGAAATTCAAGTTGGAACCAGAGAATATAGTTTCCTCATAATTTGAAATCGAGAGTCCTAATAAGACGTTCACATAAAGGGAAAAACAATTGGTTAACACAATTAATATCACTCAGATGCTAAAAGTATTTGATCATTTAATATTACGTGGCCTCCTCGGAAGGTTCAAATGTCGGGCTAGCGTTAGAACGCGTGGACGGCAAAAAGAGAGAATAAAATCTATCAAAAATCAGAAAAAACGATAGCCATCCGTAGTGAAAAAATCACGAATAATGAAATATAATAAACGGGTAACATGAATAAAAAAGAATTATTCACCAACATCAACATAAACACATTGAAAAATATATTTTTTTTAAAAGAATATGAAATCATCCGACTAACCTGCTTCGAACCTACAGCGGAAAAGGATGTGTCTATGATGAAGGGAAGTAATCTACTACGACTTCCGCAGTGGAGACAGGAGAGCGGTACTGGTTAGCAACGCATTTGCATTCCTTGGTTACCACGTTTTATGATTCTAAAAACCAGTTCAGGTGCGTGTATTTCTGAACTTGGGAGGAAAAACAAAGAAAAAAATGGAGTTTACCTCGGAAAATGAAAATTGCAGGTAAAATATAATTTATTGATAATTCTCCAAATTTTTTTCACCATGGGAAATAAAAGAAACAAACAATTTTGATGATTTAAAAAATCTAATTAAAAGATAAAATCAAATAGTTAATTTATCGACTTATAAAACCTGAATGTTTTAATGCATGTTTGAATGTGCATCTTTCAAATTTCAATTTGATGACTTCAAAATTAAATTTAAAATTTTGAAGGTTTTTTTTTATAGTTATATTTATAGTGGAAAATAAACTATATGCCATCATTCAAACTACTATAGTTTCCTTTACATACAGGTGTCTGTGCACTTGCACACACACACACGCGCGCGCACACACACACACACACACACACACACACACACACACATATATCATTTACATCCCCAACATTCAATTTACTTGTTAGTCACTCAATATAAACCGTCACTTGACTAATATCTTTAAGTAGCATGCCATGTTATTTAAATTATTTGTCTTGGCTGATCCCAAAATATCTAGATGTTAAGAAAAATTATTCAACATATCTTACATATTAGTAAGCCTTCATTCAGTGCACACTACAATAAGGACAAACAAGTATTTGGACACGTACAAAATGCTCATACAATTTACTTTGAATTCACACAAGTGATATATTTTGATATAAAATAAACAATTACCAACAAAAATACATATTTCCAAACATAAAATGCAGAATTGATTATAATCAAATGTAGCAGGAAAAGTATTTGGAGACAATTGAAGATTCTTCATAAAGACCTTTGGAAATGTCCGAGCAATACTTAATTAAGCTATAACCTCATCACAGTCATCATTCACTACTTTAACCTTCTTGAAATGGAGCAGTCATGGCTGAAGTGGGGTAACTCTCCATTAAACAAAGAGAAATGTTGCAATAAAGCAAGATAATGAAGGTTCCAGCTATAGGATCATTGCCAAGAGGTTAAATATCCCTGTCAGTATCACCAGATCAATTATTCTGAAGTGAAAGAACTTTGGCACCACCAAAAACTTCTCTCAAACTGCTGCTTCATGGAAACAAACAACTCGAAAACTGCTAGGAAGAGTGAATTGATTGGTTAATCAAAAAGAGATCCTAGAGTTTTTCAAGCAGCTGATACATCAGTTAATAAAAGAACAACGAGTAATGAACTACACAGGAATGGATTGAAATCCTGTATGCCTCGAAAAACGCCTTTGTTAAAAAAAAAGCACTGAGATTCTTAGATGACGTTCATTCATGACCATGAAATAAGTATTTGGATGCTTAGACAAAATATTGATTTAATATACTCCCAATGCTCACATCTACTTTAGATTTACACAGGTGATGTATTTTAATACAAAATCAACTACTTATGACTGAAAGTTATCTTGGGAAGAACATCCTCCGGTCAGATGAATCAAAAATTGAACTTTTTGGCAAAAACCCAGCTCGTCATACATGGAGAAAAAATGGATGCAGCTTGTGTAATCATCATTTCATTTTTTTTATTCACCTTGGCCTGCAAGAAATAAAAACATTTCTAATCCAGCCTGTCACCAAAAAAATTTGCCAACCACTAGGTAGCTCAAGGCCACAGATTTGAGACTAGCCCTGCTAACTATTAACCCACAGAGGGGCATCCAAGGGACTGCATATAAAAGAGTGAATTTTTCAAGATGTTTTTCAATAATATGCCATGAATCAGGAACCTTATATTTCTCTTATGGAATCTTCTTCTTGCCACAATTTGCTCTGTCACAGTTAGCATCTTTCCTAAAAATTGAACTTGAAATGCCATACTTGATTTATGCTCTTTTTTTATGAAATCTTCCAAACGCTAAAAGGTACCGGATAGGAAAAATACCAACTTGAACCTGTGATAAAAGCAAAAAGAGTCGGGATACATCACCTCAGATTTTTAGACCAGCTAGAATTGATTGTTAGAGCTCTAATTTGGGAGGTTGATGGTGATAATATTGGAATAATAGAACTGTGTTATCTGGTGACAAAAAATAAAGCTTGAAGCCAAGGTTTCAGCATGTTGGAAAATGATTACAACAATTCATATTTAGCCACGTATATCTTTATGTTTCTATTTCTATAACCCAAGTATTACAGAATGTAACACTTGAAGTAAAAGATTGGAGCCAAGAATGACATGACAGTAGAGGAATACATTTGAGATGGAATTTTGTCTTTTATGACATTTTTGAAGATGAATGATAAAGGTGCTTTTCATGATGAAAAATAAAGGTGCTTTCCATTCTCAGTGGCAGAGAGTCAACTGTAGAGATCAAAGCTTTTTCTGGGCATGGTCTGTTTCTCAACCTTTCATGACATTTCAAAGATTTTTTTTATTGGTGATTGGCAGGAAGTTTTCTCCTGTTTGCTTCAAACAAGAATTTGTCTTCAAACTCCTGTAAACCTTCTACCATCCAAAAGTGATGCTGAAGCCTATAAGGACACATGAAAGAAAAATTAGGATCCTGTAGTTTGAACAAATATGCATTTCCTTGAAATACAAAGACACCTAATCATCAAAAAATACCACATGAGGTCAAAAAGTAATAATCAAAACCACCAATCAAGTTGGCCATGGCTTTATTAAAGTTACCTCAACATCTTCACTGGAGACGAAAACATTCACCAGAGGAAAATCTGGTGAAATCCCTCTCTGCATGTGGCCTTTTCAATTTGTTTTGTTGATTTGTCATACAGGTTCAGAATGCTGGTGTTCTTATATTGCAGACATACATTCAGTTCGTTCAATTCACTGAGTACATCTGCCATATAGCATAGCTTTGCAAGGCATATTCTCAAACGAGGTGGCAGAGATCCATACTCTGGAAGAAAGGTGCATACTTCAGATTGTAATACCATCAGCCTGTAGAATATTCTCCATTGAGTGTAATAGCAGTTGTGTATTTACAAAGGTGGTATAATAGTTATGAATCAAGTATCAAGTTTGAAACACAGAGTTCACTGTACTTCAGAATTTTGAATTCATGCTATGAGGCCTTCCATGTGGCCTCTCATTGACACAGCTGCATCAGTATGGACATTGGTGCAGGATTTCCAGCTCAGACTGTTTTCACAGAAAAACACTTGAACAGCATTAAAAATGTCCTCTCCTGTTGTTTTCCCCTCCAAACTCTTGTAGAAAAGTATATTTACAAATGCCGTCAGAACCAAATTATCTCATAAAAGCAATAAGCTGTGAATTTCCATCGACATCTGTTAATTCATAAAGCTGGAGTGAAGAGGATTCTCTAGGATTTCACACAACTTGATCTATATGGTCTATTTCCCATTTTATATATTCTGTGGCAAACAGTGTCATTTGACAAAGACAGAATTTTTAATTTATCTGTTTTATTTTTTTTTTTTCAGCATAGTCTTGGCCAATACAATAGCAGCTGCAGGAGCGGATCCAGCCTATTAAGCTGACCGTCTTCAAAAATTCCAAAAATATCTAGCTGTTTCAGAAAATTATCTAAAAAATTATCCAAGATTGAGGTGAAAAATATCCCAAAATATTCAGATTTCAGGGCCTGAACTTTACCAAATTTCTAAAAATATCAAGATTTAGCCAAAATAATCTACAAATATCGGAGTCTCATTAAGGAAAAAATTTTCTCAATTGATATCCAATATTTAAAAACAAAGGGATAGGCAAATTTTTTAAAAGATTTTTCAGCGGAATTTATCATAAAGATAAATGTTTTAAAATATTTATTCTCCCTGAATACTTATAAAATGTTGTTATTCAATAAAACTGTTTTATTATTTGAGAAATATGAAGTTTAACTAATCCAATGTTATGGAATTCTTAATATAATTGAACTTTTGGCACCACTGAAAAAAACGGTCTGGCTTCTTAAAAGTAGAAGAGAATTTTTTCGCAAGTAAGTTTTTATGCTTTCCATCCATAGGATCTTTATTTCCTCAAAAAATTAATCAGTTTTGAAAAGTTTTGAGAATGGAGAAGGAAAGGCTTCTATTTATGATGTTATCATAATGCTAAACTGGACTCATATTTGCTGCCATCTGTATGGAAGTACAACTTTGAAGTACTTGGATACTTCCCTTGTGAAAATTGTAAATATTTTTTTCACAAGTCATCTTTTGTGCTTTCATTTTCATTGGTTTTGGGAGGAGCCTACATAGGTCTGCCCTTAAAACTTTAACGAAAGCATGAAATCTTTGCGGAATTCTGAATTTTAAAACATTCAAAAAAGAAAGATGGATTTTTCAAAAATTTCAAACAATTTAAAAATCAAGCCCCCATTTCTTAAAAAACAATTCTACAATAGTATAGAGAAATGAAAGAATACATAAAACAAATACATTCCTAATGGAGGAAAATAAATGTGAGCCACACAGATAGTGGAAAGTAAGAGTCTAATTTAGCACTATAGTTACATTATAAATAGAACACCCGCCTTAAAATCTTTAAAAAATTAGTATATATCTGAATTTTTGAGATGAGGTATATGAGTCCGAATAATAATTGAAATAAAAAATAATTTTAAAAAATTACTTTTTCAGAACTGATCAATTCTCTGAGAGAAAAAAAAGATCTTATTAAAAGTTGAATTTTTTTTACCTTCTATGAGTGGTTGCACTAGGTCTAACTGTACCTACTTGCAAATGTTTTTTAGGTTTTTCAGTGTTCTGTCAATATATTGCACCCCAGAGCCTCGTCACTTTCCTGCTGACATACATACATGAAGCAATGAGTGGATATTTCCGAAATAATTTCCAAGTGTTGCAAAGTCTGACAACATAATAAGTACAGCAGCAACTTCTCCTTTGTATAGATGCAGGATGCCTTACAAGTTGACCTATGGGAGTTGAGTTACCAGATGATTGATATATATAATATTTTCCTAAGTAATGATTACTGGATTGATTTTTATGGGCCTCAGGCCACCTAAAGGGAAAGAGATGTTTGTCATGGGTTGAGACAAAAAGATCTAAAACTCGGAAAATGCTCAGAAAACAGTAGAAATGAAAATTTTCAGAAAATCCTAAGGGTCTTCCGAAAGACTCTGAAAGACTTCCATGTTACATAATCATATTAATATTCTTACTAACTAATAAAGCTGCTACTGCTAGTGACGACAACTAATAATACTTATACTAAACAGACAATTATGTCCCCTGGCTGTGATATCCCTTACCTATACAACACACTTATCTAAACACGTGTTCGTCTCTTGTCTTATTTATCTCCCCTCTCAACCCAATCACAACTCATCTCTGCACAGTCCATCAACATACAAAATGTAGTCAGAATCCATAATCTGTAGAAATACCGGATTATTTTATAAATACCTACTTTTTACCACCTCCAAAACCTCTAAATTTCCATCAAGAAAACCTTGCAGATGCATGGTGCAAATGGAAAATAACACACAATCTCTTTCTACAAGTGTCAGAGTCTGATTCCAAATCAGGTAGGATTATGTCTTCAATTCTCTTAATATACATTGGAATAAAAGGCTGCAACATTTTCTCGACTTTTACCTTTGACAAAAATCACGATAGGCCCAATCTAGTAAAAGCAATTGGAAAGTTCAACTCATACTGTCAACATTTTAAAGACATAAATTCCTCCCTTATGAGACAACAGATGGACAAATATTTGACAAATATGTCCCTGAACTCTGCCACAGAACATCACAGTGTAAATTTGGAGATATTTCCGATAGTCTTGTAAAGGTAATTTTGATTTGTAGTATCTCATATCCCCACCTAAGAGAACATCTTCAATGGGAACCTAAACTAACTCTAGACAATGCCATACAGGCAGAACAAGCTACTAAAGAAGCAAGATACCAGTCTAAAATTTTAGCTACCTCAGTTCAAAGTAAATATAGCTACTATAAATCGTTAACACAGACAGACAGGTGATAAGAATTGAAAAAAACGCCAATCCAGAGCTGATAACAGAAAGCCCATCAAAACTCAAAACTATATTCACTCCTGTAAATTTTGTGGTGGCAATCATCCAAGAAATAATTTCCTGTATATCAAATCACCCTGACCTGAACTAAATATTTCAATGAAGTTGTCAGAATATAATAACACTAAAATTCCTGTATTAGGAAAGTGCACAGCCACTCCAACTCACAAAAATTGTGAAACTCCCATACTCTTCATGGTTGAAGATACAAAATCTCAACCAGTACTTGACATAAATGCACGTGAAAAAAATGAATTTAATACAAAGAAATTTTAAAAACAATAATTCAAATTTACCAAATTTTTTACAAAAATATGATGATTATTTCAGTGAAATTGGCACTTTCCCCTCCACTCACCACATCATGGTCGACCATAAAGTAATTCCTGTGATTTACCCTCCACTCCCCAGAAAGTTCCACTAGCCTTAAGAATTGAAAAAAGATAATTGTTTCTGTAAGGAAACTCACTGAATGCATCAACTCTCTTATTATTGTAGAAAAATCACACAGGAAACTAAGACTATGTCTAGACCTGCATTATTTAAACAAGGCAATATAAATTTCCCATGTCTGAAGAAAATTTGCTGAAGTGCATGGTCCAAAATACTTCTCTAAACTGAATACCTATAATGGATTTTGGCAAATCCCACTAACCAAGTAAATTTCTCATCTATAAAATTTCAATACACCCTTTGGAAGATATCGATTCATTAGACAACCCTGTGGAATACATAGCACCAATGAAGTGTTCCAAATTGAAGTAGCACAAATAATTGAAGGGATCAAAGGAAAAAAAACTCTCATGACATTATGTTATGGTCTAATACTCTAAAAGGTCATCTAGAGAGATTGAAACTTATTTTTGACTGATCACATAAACAGTCTAAAATTAAATAAAAACAAATGTATTTTTGCTCAATCTCAAAACATATATCTAGGTTCTCTCATCACCACCAAAGGATCAAAACCCCAGCCATCCAAAGTTGAATCCATCATCAACATGCCACTACCCTAATGCAAACAAGACTTGCAAAGATTTTCGGGCATGACAAATAAGGAAAATGACATCATCTGGTCTTTTGATACACCTCAAATTGGAGCAGATACTAACCTCAAAGAGATGATTACTAATTATCCTGTTTTACAGTTTTATAACCCAGATTTACTAACACAAATTACAACCGACAAGCAAACAGGGGATCAGTGCTATCCTTTAACAAAACCATAAAGGCAAATGACTATCCATTACATTGTCTTCACGTACAACTACTTTTACTGTCCCCAAGGAAGGGAGGCGGTCAGCATACTATTCAGTGGTAAAAAAATTTAATGAATTTATCTATAGAAATCACTTCTCAATCAAAAATGTTCATAAACCATCAAAGCAAATTTTAAAAAAATGATTCACAAATATCCTCCACAAATACAAACATTCTTGTTAGCCTTACGTTATGATTTCAAACAGAATTTCATACTAAGCCATGACACAATTGTTGCCAACACATTATCTCTGCTTATATCTGGAACAACAATCTTGAAATATCTGATACAGATATGAAAACTTATATATACACCATTGTAAAAAGTTTTCCTATGACTGACAACTAACTCAATGTATACAGAGAAGCCACTGCATGCAACCTATCTCTGCAATTACTCATAGAGCACACAAAAAATCTTTTCTTCTCTTTAACCAAATGTTTTTTATCAGCAATGAAATTTCAATGGTACAAGAACTTATATTCAAAGGGGCACAATATACCAGTCATTTAGGCATCAAAAAATGCTTAACAAGAGCCAAAGAATGTGTTTACTGGCCTGGCATGAGTTCTCAAATAAAAGACATGGTCAACAGTAGTTCTATATCCGTGGATCACTGTAAACAACAACCAGCTGAACCACTTCTTCCATTACTTGGACAAAAGTAGCAACAGATATATTCCCTTTATTTAACAAATCATATTTTCTTTCAGATTGGATTATACTACAAGATATTTGATTTACATCAAATTCAAGATTGTAAATCTGCCACAGTAATAAAATGCTTGAAGAATACATTCACAAAATTCAACATTCCTCAAATTGCTGTCAGCAAAAGTGGACCAGAGTTCAAGTCATATGGTTTTGGAACATTTGCTGAACAATAGGACTTTAGACACTTTAGATCAAGTCCAAATTATCTTCAATTAAATTGATTGGTTGGAAAAGCCATTCAAACAACTAAGAAAACTCTCCCTCAAACTATAAAGAACAACAATATATGAATTTGTTGCTCTTAGCTCTTTGGATCACCATCTCTTGCAAAGTGACTCATGAACAGAAACTTATACTTCAATCTCCAAAACATAAACGAACATAAAAAATTACATCACAAGCAGAAAAATCTCACTCATATTGTGAATTACTCAAACCAAATAATAATGTGGGCATAAAATTTGATTATGATTGGAATAGAAATGGTAAAAGGATTAAGAAATTAGAACAACCTTATTTATTGTTAGTAATCACTGATCAAAGAAATATTATAGAAAAGAATCAATGTCATCTTGAAACGAAAGAATGCATACAAACAACTACAGATATCAATTATGAATCATCATACCAAATGACTACAGGCCCACAATGATTGTAGCTTGTTGATGTCAACAATTCCTACCAACAAATCAGAAAATACAGAATATCACAGACAGAGCACACAGCAGATAGAAATTAGGATACCATAAATAACTATCTTAATAAAGAATATATACTCAAAAACACTCCAAAACAGATGAGAAAATAAGTTAATATAACAAATATAAGCAAAATGAATTTTATAAACAAAACCCAACCAAAGTGAATTGGGCAGTAGAAAAAAATCATCTTCAAGTCTCAATTCGAAAACAAGTACAAAAATAAAAAGATAAATTCTCAACTCAAACAAAAAATATTCTTACTCCTATAATCACACTTTCTCCCTATCCTCTACCTCAGACAAAGCTTATCCCCACCCAAAAGAGGATGTTATATAATCATATTAAAGCTCTGACTAACCAATGAAGCTGCTATTGCTGCTAATAACAACTAATGATGACTGATGCTGTGACGTCTCCTACCTTTATAACACACAGTATTAAACATGTCTTCTATCTCAATACACGCTTGTTTCTTGTCTTACTTATCTTCCATCTCAATCCATTCACAACATGTCTATATACTGTCCATCAACGTGCAAAACTCTTGATCCACCCGTGGGCTGGAAGCAATAAGTCTTCAGTTATGGTCAATCGATTTTGGCTTTAACAACATGCAAAGACACTATATAAGAAACCTCAAGTGCATTTTTTTTCATGATCTGAAGTCAGAAAGTTTTCTCTTAAAAAACTCTGGTGGCTTACCAACTTGACATTGCTGTTTTGTGCAGAGATATTGTTGAAGGTGTGCTGGCTTTATGCAACTGTTAACTAATTTCTCCCTGCAAAAAAAAAAAAATAACTATACTTTAGGAGAGTTGCAACTCAATGAAATGAATCCCATCAAAACATATTCTACCTGATGTTATTTAGTTGGTGCTGTTTTTGCAGGATGTTTTGCATGTACATTCATCCTAGCAAAGTCTGTCTAATTGTTGTAAACAATGGGAGTGGGATCAAGATAATATTCTTTATACCCCCCTTTTTTTTAAATGTTAAGGGGCTTCATTCTAGTTTAAAATGTTATCAGTTTACCTCCTTGGAAGGATAATACCACCAAACTTCTTTTGAAACCATTTTGTAGCTTCTTCTTTAGTGACTTGGTGCTTGATGCCATTTTTATTTTATCTTCCCCTCACTCACATTGTAACCTGGGCATCCAAGGATAATATAGAAATCCGTGCCATAGATGTCTATATTGGGGGTTATACTTGATCCCAAAATCAATGGTATCAGCCTTAGTTGTTCCTGTGGATAACAGGTTAAAGAAAAATCAAAAGGAAAAAACTTAAATGAAAAAATAAACAGGTCTTGCTGGTTAATTGATAGAAACTGTCACATAACCGATGTCTTTTGGCAGCATGCCACGTTGATGATCAACTGGAAAAATGGAAATCAACAATTAGGTTACTTCTTTCTATTTTGTTGGGCAGTAATAACTAAAAAATTTGAATTTTCAAAACATAAGCAAGTGTGCTACCGGACACGATCCAAGGGACCAATTTAGCATAAACTCACATCGCAAATCAAACTCCTCACTTAAAAACTATTTTGCTGGGGGATATAAAAAAAAAGAAAAAGTTCTTTTCTAGACATAATGAGGAATAAATGTTTAAAATTTTAGCCCTCTAGCTCCATTGATACAGCCTGTATATGTGATACATACTGATCCAACCAACCAGCCAGACCAGGTTAAAAACTGGAGAACCCTTTATTGACAGTTTTGGATGACAGTTTCTACAGGATAAAAAAAGAAAGAGAAAAAAGAAAAACGGAAAAAAAAGTTTTTTTTTCAATTTCAGCTTTTTAGTTTATCATTTTAGGAAATATGCATGATAGATATTTTTTTAGATTAACATTTAAATCTCACATAACCCCTGCAGTACAACAAATACTCCAAGGGGTATTTGTACCCCAATATAAGATACACTCCTCTACTGGATTTGTAGTTGGTCTGACATGCTTGGAGCTTGCTAAATTTGCCCCCCTTACCTTAGTATAGTATAAGCTAATGAAAACTGAGATATGTGAATCTGCTATATGAAACCATCAACTAAAACTGTCAACATCGACATAGTCAATATCAACCTAGGTTTCTTCAGTTTTCAAGATGGTGTGGCTGGCTATGTATCTATCATGCGTACAGGTGGCACCAATGGAGCCAGAGAACAACAAATTTATACTAACTCCTTATTATGTCTAGAAAAATTGTTTTTTTTGAGGTTTTCAAGGAGGGAGTTTATTCACAATGTAAGTTTATGCAAAACTAGTCTCTTAGTTTGTGTCTGACAGTGTTCATGCTTGTTGTTTGGAAATTTAGACCTTATTAGTGATCATATTCCAACAAAAGGGGAGAGAAGTAACTTATATATTAGTCACCCCTTTTACCAAATTTTTTTTCGTTGATTACCCCCAACACAGTATTCTGCAAATATGTTGGTTCTTAATGAGGCACCAACCAGACCTATTATTGTTGGTGACACAACAATAAAAAGAAAGGAAATTCAAGCAATTATTTTCAAGGAAAGGAATACTACTTTCTTTTCACTTCTTACACGAGGCAAGTAACTCTGTACTCAGGAAAAGCTGAGTGCTCTCCCTTGTATCATGGATGCTGTTTTCTCATGATTTTTTTTTTCCCACGAGGTACCTAAAAATAAAAATGTATAATTTCATATTTTCCTTTTAACCTTTTCACCATGGACCCAAACTATATTAAACATTAAAGCAGTTCCTAGATCTACTGATAAAGTCATCGCTCTTTATTTTCTTCAATTAAAATGTATCATATGTTAACCTGAAGTGTGAATTTTCCTAACCTTATGAAAAAGAAAAATATATGTACATAAAGAATTAGCGAAGATAGCCACATTTAGTCTCCTGTAAGTCAATGATTTGGAAGTTGAGCAAATAAACAGTGGAAGCGTATTTGGCTGAATTTTTGTCAAACATCTGTTCAAGTCTGGAATTTGTTGCTCTATTGTGACAACAAGAACTAAGAAAAAAATTTCCACCTAATTCAGGGGAGTGAACTCTTCACTGTTTTTCAGTTCAAGCATATTAAAACCAAACTAGTGAAAGAAATGAGCATTTCTTTATCCGGATTTGAAATCATAACCAACTGATTGTTAGACGACTCTCTTACCGACCGGAATAAACTGGCAAGTCTTACATATCTTCGAAATTTTTTCCAGAAATACTTTAAGTTTTATTTCATTCTAATAGATGAATGCATTTATAAAATAAACATTTTCCTACAGTGATTCGAAATCACAACCAAGTGATTGTTAGGCAATTCTCTTACTGGATGGGCCAAGCTAATAAGTATTACTTATTTTTAAAAATTCATGGTAGAAATCTGTAAGGGCTTATTTCATTCTAATGAATAAATACATTCAACTAAAAAATAAAAAATACATTTTTATGATCTTTATTTATCATATATGCAATACAGAAGTTGCCTTGAACATCTCCAGTGGGAATAGAAGATTGGAATCTGACTTTGCAGGAGTGAAACTTGTGCTATGATATTCTTTTTTTCTTAAGCAATTTTTCTTTCTAATTTCAGGATTATGAAATGTTGAATAAAGAATAAATTCAAAGCATATTGAATAAGATATTAAACTAAATGTGCAAAAAACACCTTCTTGACAAAAAATACATCATTACAGAAAATGCCAATCAATCATGAAATAGCATTTTTCATTGCTACATCTTTTATCAGGATGTTTATGTTGGAAAATATTCATAATTTTTTTTCAATTAGATCTCCTTCCTTGTCAATGCACTTGACCCAATGCTTCCCTATACATCATATAAATGAAACATTGAAAATGGTGAACATTTCAGATAGAATTCAGCTTATAAATGTGACAGATTTCAGATATATTGATCCACCCTCTTTATCCCCCACGCACATCTATCTATCTATCTATATATATA